>JAQJVL010000426.1:0-85000 GCA_035578905.1 Stictocephala bisonia | reverse complement strand
TGTTTATATTTAAAACAACTGTCTTTTGGGGGTAGTGTATGTATGTATGTTTGCCCCCCCCAAAAAAAAACAAAGGGGGATATAAAATTTGGAATTGAATTTTTATATAACCTATTATATGTAAAATTTTTTTAAATTTTATTTGGTTTTCCCTAAAAAATTTTGTTTAATTTTTTAAAAATTTTGAGAAAAAATGAAAAATTTAAAAAATTTAAATTTAAATTTTAAAAAAAATTTAAAAATTTTCAAACAAAAACAAAAAATAATTTCTTTAAAAATTTCCTAAACCCCAAAACCAAAAAATTAAATTCATTTTTAAATTTAAAAACCAATTTTTAAAATTCCCCCAAAACCCAAAAAAATAAATTAAAACCCATATTACCAATACATTTTACCCCCAAAACAATTAACCCCTACAAAAAAATTTAACAAAACCAAAACAAAACCCCCACCCCTTCCCCCCCCTTTTTCATTTAAAAAAAAAAAACCCCCAAAAAACCCCAATTTACCAAAAAAAATTTCCCCTTAATCCCAAAAAAATTAAAACTAAACCCCCAAACCCCCCCAATTTAACCCCAATTCCTTTCCCTCCCTTTAAATTTCCCCCAAAAAACCCTTCCTAAAAAAAACCCCCCTTCCCCCAAAAATCCCCCAACCCCCTTAACCCCGTTTTATAAGAAAAATTAAAACTTTAACTTAAAAATCCTTGGTTTTTTTTTAACCTTTCCAATCCCAAAAAAATAAAAAAGTTTAACATCAATTTTTTGGGGTTTTTTTAAACCCTGGTCAAATTTTCAATTTTTCCCCTTCTTTCCAAAAAGGATTTTATTTAAAAAAAAGTTAAATGGGGGCATTTTGAAATTTTTGGAAAGGTTGGAATTTTTGCTTTGTGAATTTGGGGTCAATTTTTCCTTTTATAATTTTTCCCCCACCCTTTGGATTTAATCCAAAAATTTTTATAAAACTTAAAAGAAACAAATCTGAATGGTGACTGAAAAAAAACCATACGATATATACATTGGAAATGACTCATCAGAAATTTATTCTGAACAGAACATTTTTCATTTGAAATATTTTTTATATGATTTTGTCCTAGTTCAAATTCGCTATCTTAACTGTTTAGAAGGTATTTATATTTTTAGAAAAAAATTGTATTCCCTAGAAAAAATTAAGAATATTCCAGACAAAACTTCTAAAGAAGGTAAATTCTTAGTTTTTAAAAACAATTTTGATACATTTAAAGAGTTCTCAAACTTCATATGTATGGATTTCGCTCAGTTGCTAACCTGGGATGCATGCGTGATAGGCTAAAATAGTTACACTAGATATTATGACCAGATCAATATATAAATTAATGTTGGTAATGAATTAAAAAAGTTGGTAGTTGGACAGTTTAAAAATAGTAATTTGACTGGAACTACTTTTATTTTTATTCATTTATTTATTTATTCATAAGACGCTGATCGTCAAGATATGGGCGATTATGGATTTCGAATGAGTGTGATGAGTGTTTATGAGCGAATGTAGTCATTGTTACAAACTAAGGCCGACTATTCCTTAGAAAGTGTCATTAATTAATAGCCCAATGACAAATGAACAGCCTGTGGTTATCAGCTGATCCTTCTCAAAATGTATTGACTCTGATTGGGATCGAACTGAGAACCTTTAGCACATGAAGCTGGGATTGAACCAACTACGCTACCGACCAATTAAATTAAATTTTATTAAATTTTCCTAAAAAGTATTGTAATGGCAGATGATTTACACTTTTAAAAAATAAATTCTTTTATTGTTGCTTAAGGATATTATAATATTCATAGAATAACTTTAGCGTCTACACTAAAAAAAGTAATAATAGAGGAATATACCCATATGTGGTTAATATCAAACTTTACCCAAATGAACGCTGAAATAGTTCGAGAGAGGATTGTCTACATAAACAACTACAGCTGAGCACAATATTGTTTGGTCCTTTGTCTAAAGGAAACTTGGCAATCTGTGGTTAGTAATTCAAGATATTGATGAGGACGAGCTTTATTGATAAGACCTTTTGACTTCAAAGTAAACCAAAATTAGTTTTCATTCGTTCCTATCAATAAATTGCAGTTTCTTAGAAATTAATTTAGTTCACTTTCACGTCAAAAATTGTAGTACAATTTTGTAAATGTACCATACGTTTGAAAAAAATTATGACAAATCAATTTATAGGGTCCATTGACAAATATTCGCTTGTAAAAAGTACAGGTCACATAGATATAAAACTTCCTTGGTACATAACCTAATACAGTAGCATGAGGGGGGGGAGTAAAATATTTGTTAGGATGAAATAAGCGTGTGCTAGAAGGCTAATAATAATGTGAAGTTAGTCTTGTATTACATGATGATAACACTATGATTGGTAATAAATTGAAATTTTCAAATTGTATTTCAATATGTGTTAAAAATAAATAAATTTTTTTAAGCAGGCACATCAACATTAAATTTGGCGAGTCACACGAAAAGTCCTCTGAACGTAATGCCTCTGTGATATTGAAGGTATTGATTTCCTTTGAAACATCATAAGTCATGTAGTGTACATATCATAATTAGTAATTACGACAGGTAAACTACATGACTTGTGCTGTTTCAATGGAAACCAATGCCTTCAATATCACATTGACTTTACCTTGTAATCAGAGTACTTCTCGTGACTCGTCGACTATACTTTGACACTATGACTCTTGTAGTATATATCGTATCACGTCCTGCAACATTACATAAACATGAGTTTTTATTAATTAATAGTATTTTGTTATTGGAGCTTCGTAATGAGTGGTATTTTTATGTGTATTTAAATTATTGTAGAACAAATAGCTATGAGAACTCATTTATATCTTTTTAATTAAATTTATGTTTTTAAATAAAATAAAATAAGTTCAATTACTTATTTCAACCAAATGATATTTATATTTACTGTTTACCATGCTGATCAATAAAACATTTGACTAATGGTAGGTTATAATTTCAAAATTAATCTACCTTATGCAGTTGGGGAGAGCACCCATCCTAAATAAAGAGTGTCCGGTGTGGGTGAAATACGAGAATATCCATGTTTATATTTAACTAAATAGTAAAGCATATATTTTTTACCATGTTGCAATTGTACTATCTTACTTCAATTTTTTTTACCAGGAGATATTTGCCAAAATTAGAATAAGTGCTTGTATGTAGTCAGGTTAAAACTAAATAGTTGACCATGTTACATACTTTCTCGTATATTTAAAATTTAATACGTTAAGTGACATTAATTTAAAAAGTAATGTTTCAATAATCTAACACCAATACCTTAACCCAATGGCTTGATTTTTATGAATAATTAAAAGTATAAATTAATAAACGCTAACGTTATATGTATAAAATAATCATTTTTGTTTGTATTAATGGTCACAAAAACATCAGTCTGCATTAGTAACACAGGAATACTAACAACACGTGTTTCTTCTTAATCAATTATGTTGGCTATATATTTTTGTGTCAACAAGTCATAACATGCATATAAGTCTTCGTACTACTAGAAGATATAAATGTAGATGTTAATACGGAAAAAAATAACATTCAAATTATAATTAATTAATTCAAACCACTTCAATGCACTTTTGTTAAACAGCATTATTTTGGGCTTTATTATTAGGTCAAACCAAAGTTTACGCAACTATAAATTCTGAATTGTGTAACAAAATAACACTGATAAAGTGATAAAAGAACATCCCTTGATGGAAGGACAAAACACGGCCTTTTATGGCCAGTTAAATCTGACCTCAGCCTAATGGAGGGTTGTTTTGATCCATAACGGTGTTCAGTATCGTTGTTTCGAAAGATATATTGTTTGAAACATAGCAGGCCGATACTTTTGTGACCATTAATGTAAACAAAAATGATTATTTTATACAAATAATAACCTTATCGTTTATTAATTTATAATTTTAATTATTCATAGAAATCAAGCCATTGGGCTAAGTACTGGTGTTAATTAATGTCACATAATATATTATATTTTTAAATATACGAGAAAGTATGTAACATGGTCAAATATTTAATTTTAACCACTCTACATACAAGAAATTATTATAATTTTGGTAAAATATCTCCTGGTAAAAAATGAAGTGAGTTAAGATAGTACAGTAGTACTTTTGATAATTTTATAAAACACAATATTACTTTCTATTAAATAAGTACATACGTTTATCCATTTCTTAATAACAAGAATTTAGTATGACTTAAAGGTAAAATGATAAATCTTTGCACAAGTGCTTTCAGTGAAAACTTAACTTTGACTGTAACATGTAAATGATACAAATTATTATATTTAAGTTCACATGTAAAGTTTGATATAAATCACTAATTCATTAATTTCTTAGTGTAAAGTAAAGTTCTAACATTATATTACATGAGGCTGTAAATCTTTGTGTTATGACTCAATGTTTTATAAATTACTAATTTCATTAACATTGTGAGGTTTATCCATTTTTTTTCTATACACCTTTGACTATAAAACAATAACTAAATACTCTTTTTATATTAGTTGAACATTAAACACATCTTTATATGCTTTAATTTTCGATATTACTTACAAATTTACCAGTAATAGATTTTAACTACATGTATCAATCAAATTAAACATAGTTATAACATTATAACTTATAAAACGTGATTATGATAAATGTATAGTTAATTCTTTTATATCTTACCAAATTTAACTATGATAATACTTTTGACAACACGGATTTATACTTCCATGTATAGTTTATTGTAACCCCATCACAAAACGTTATTATAACTATTCCAAAACAAGTGAAACACTTCTAGTGTTATTCAACTGTGGTATAAAGTAGCGTTATTCAGCAATAAAAAGTATTGAGCTGAAATATAATTCTTTAAACAGTATCTTGTATTATTCTTTTTTTTTATTTTAAGACGCCGATCATAAATATATATGAGCAAAAAAGTATTTAAAAACGGTGTGATGAATGTAAATGTTTGAATGCAGTCTTTGTTACTAAGGCGATAATTCCTTGAACAGTGTCATCAAATCATAGCCCAATAAAAAATGAACAGTCATTGGTTATCAGCTGACTCCTTTCAAACATTTATTTTGACTCTGATTGGAATTGAACTGAGGATGTAGGCTTGTGAAGTTAAGTGTTTACTATATATGATAAATTAATGTATATGGTTAATTTTATAAAATATATAAGCTTGCTACTATTATAATATTAACCAAATCGTATGAAATAATCATTATCTTACAAACAAATAATTAAAAACTTTTGAATGTGAGCCTTAATTCTTACGATAAGTGTTTTAATTTTTTTATAAATTAGCCTATAATTATATCAATTCCAAAATAAAATTACTCTGCCATTTTTTATTTGACCCAGAACAAATCAAGTTATTTAAAAGGAGATATTTTCATAATCTAGAAACCTTATTATTAATACTAACTGTCTTATAGTAGATAAAGCAAATAAAGTAAGAGGGTGAGTGTGTCGGGTTATTTTACACTGCGGGGGGAGGAATACAATAGGAGCGTTTCTCTCAACTCCCATTCTTTCCCTGATCTTATTATATGATCGTTGGATGAGACATTTAATAATATAATATTGTGTATAAATTTATTACTACTATTAAATTCAATTGATTTATTTGACTAAATTGACATAAGTACTTGCATTAGCTAAGTCATAAATTCTTAATTCAATTAGTGATAAGAAAACTTATGGTTAACTAATCTAGATCCTAAATTTAGCATATAATATTTCCTTCTAATTCGTAAATTAATACAAACATTTCTAGTAAATATTCACAAAACCGATAAGTATTTACATAACTAGCTGGGGTGGCCAGCCTGGAATTCCCGGACGATGCAGCAACAAAGGTTAAGCAACAGGTTCTTTAGTTGTTTTCTCTACTTCAAGTGGTCGGTTTCGATTTGCAAAAAAAAAAAAAAAAAAAAACTTAAATGAAGTTGAACAGCGCAATACCATTTTAAATAGTGTACTTTTGAAAAAATATTAGTGCAGTGTGTTGGTACTGTAAGGGAGTGATTTAATCGAAAGTTATATAAATGGTAACTTGATGCGTAAATATTAAGTAATTCCGTTTAACAAAGGTAAGAGTTTCCATATATATGGAAAGAGAAGTTGATAATTTGGTAGTTTTTGAAGAAATATTTAAAAGATTGGTGTCCTTTTAAAGAAAAAAAAATACTCTCATAGCTTTATTTTGGAATTTAAATAAGAAAATTGCTCTTTGATTTTCACTTCCCCATACTGCTAATACGTATGTTGGATATGGATAGATAAGCCCATAATATGATGTAAGAAGCTAAGATTCATGGTCTTAGCTAGGTGTCTTAGCGTGAAAATGCCACTACTCACTTTCCTGGAGACACAATCTGTATGAGAATATAATGCAAAAATACCCATTATATTACCCGTTACAGTTTTTAATATGACCATAAAAATATGTTTTCATTAATAAAAAACTGTCAAAATTTCATATTAACCACTAAATATTTAAAAAAATATTCTTCTTTCTTGGTTACGTATCTACTATGACTAAAAAACTGCAAAAATGTCAACAAGGCCCCTGGTCTACTGCATACGTACTGCAAAATGTACTATACGTGTATGAAGAGGCAGTAAGTTGTAAAACTTTCTGACTATAAAACCACAAATATAGCATATTGTAAGACTGTTATGTTTTTTAACAATAGTACATTTTTTTAAATGAAGAACTATATACAAAATTGCATATTTTCAATTCTAATTGTCAAGGTTCAGTTGATAAAGCGTTGTCCATGAGTTGAAAATGTATTGAATTCATACTTATAACAAAAGTTAATGTGTAAATGATGGGAAATAATTTACTATCTATGAATGAAGCAATATTATTTATTGCTTATCTAATAAATTTGACACATGAGTTAATTAATAATTAGTATACTGTGCCTTTGTTTAGTAATTACCCTCACTCAAAAATGAGAGACAATGCGTTTACAGTGAGGAAGTTATTTTTACATAAACTATTTTACATAGTCAATACAGTTCTATTAAAGAATTACATTTTAGCATAATTTATGTTATAAAATTTTTATGTTGATTAAAACGCTCGGAATAATAATTACTTTAAGTGATCACTGACTACAGAAAGATTCTATTATAGTCAGTGATTATTTGTCCTGTTATGATAGGTAACTGCTCCATACCCTCTCCCCCCACCACACTAATCCTGCAATAAAGGTTACCTAGTGGTAGAAAACATGAAGGTTAGGTGTTATGAGACTTTTTATGGCATCATAACAAGGCTAATATCTACGGTAAATCAGTGCCTTTAAACTGACATACATTCTTGCAAACCCTCTACCTAAACTGCATTACAGGAAATTGTGCCATTATGTTTAAATTGAGTATAATAAATTGGATTTTTAATATAATTGTGATTGTTTTTTTAAAATTTTAGAGCTATTATCTGACATTTTATGAAGGATAACCTAAAATAAACAAATCGCACTTTAGAACTACATCATTTTATCAAAAGCACTATCGACTGATTAATTTTTTTATCCAAACAAAATCTTTACATTTAAAAAATGTACTAATTTGATACCACGAAATATATGATATAATATTAAACAATTTATAATTAACAATCCAAACTGAATTATAAACCTTTCTTTAAACTAATCAGGTTAAATATACACAATAAATCCAACTAAAGTCAGACAGAGATATAGTAACCGTAATTTGTCGTCCATGAGAACTTGTATTTAATAGATCATTCTTTTGTATATTTCACAATTGCGTAAAGAACTGTTGAGTATATACTTTTATCCTGAATAATAGGACTTTATTTGAATTCTAGCACTTTTCAAACTATTTAAATATCACTGGCTGTATAGGTACAATTAAGAAAACATAGTAGTTAAAATCATAAACGTCTAAATAAGCAATATATTTACGTGTGATTCACATAAATTTACTAGAGTTAATTTACTTAATTAAAATAAAAAAAATAGCATTTCTTCACGTAATAAAAGTCTGGATTAGTAAAGCTGAACAATTGGTAGAACCGAGGTGCTTATAACGAAAAGTTCAAGTTATAAACTGGATAACCTGTAACAATAGAACAAAGTTGGTGAGAAATCCTTTACCTCTAATCTCAGTGTGGCAGCTTACAGAGCCAAAATTAAACTTTGAAAGTCTTATTGAAAGTTAATCCCTAAGTAGTTTTTCATTACAGATACTTGTAGCCTGGCAATATAATATATTTTAAACTAGCTGGATTTAACTCTTAATAATACATATTTTAATAAATATAAATAAGCTCCATCACAAATTTGTCAATAAATAATATTTTATATTCTAGTATATTGTTTACTCAACAATTTTAATGACAATTAGTATGTGCCTTATTATATGTTTTTTGTTATATTGTTACCTTTTAGAAACATACAAAATTAAAATATTCCCGAAATTATTACATTCAGATTATTTTTTCCTTTTATTTAAAATAATACTTACCATATATTTTTCATAGGCTGTACTAACTATAATGATAAAACCCTGACAAAACCCCTTTTAACTATATATATAATTTAATCAATAAAAATTTGTTTAATTACAACTTTATGTACCAGCTGTATTTCATAAATACATGATATTGTTGGTCAATATCAAGAAGTTGTTAAAATAAGATGTTAAGTTTACCACACGTTTTGAAGAGACATGCCAGAAATACTTTTGTTTCATAAAGATTCAAAACTCCTTCCCTTTAACTAATGTATTTAGTAATTATTTTTAAGCATAATATTAAATATAAATTATAAGTACACTATTATAAGTGTGATAGTTCAACTATCTCCAGATTATATTTAATTTCAGTTTAATTGTATGTTTCATGTGGAATTATTTTGTAATATAAAGTATTGTAATATAAAGCAAAACTCTAAAAACATAATCAATTTCAATCTTCAAAGTTCCGCTCCCTTTTGGCCTATCATTAGTCACAGGGACGTTCTCTACTGTCCTGGCTGAGGGTTGAAAGGAGATATTCTTTTTTGAGGAAATAGTTTAATATAATGTTGTGTAAAGAAAATTACATGTTTGATAAAGTAATTATAAGTTAATAAAATATAAATATTATTTATTTTTACATTTAATTGAAACTATATAACTTTCGTAATTTAAAGGTAATGAACATTTTAAACTAAAATGTTTTATTGTTTTTCAATAATTTAAATATTCTCACAACAGTTACCATGGGCTCTTCATATTATAGTCATTTATTTTTTTTTGCTTAAAAGAAGCAAAACTAAATAAAAATCATTGTGTAATCATGTGGATCACGTATGGAGTTTTAATATCAAGGGGATAACTAAATTTCTTTGCTGAAATTGGGAAATCAATGATCATTGAAGATTTTAAATCATTTTTCACAAAAAAAATCATATATAAAAGAGAGATAAAGGTTTCAAAAGCCTAAATCCTTGACTGGGAGGTTAAGAACTCTAAAAAACATAAAAAAAACTGCGTAAAAAATTATTAACTAAACAAAATCTTAATTTGAAAAAATGAAATTGAAATCATTAGTCTTCCCCTTGGAAATGTAAAATAGGCTAAACAATTTGCGAGACGTTTTTACACATTCTTTTATCATCTTAGTTACCTCCAGCTGAGAGGAAGTCAGTCAAATCCAATACATTAAAAACATTAAATCCGTCGAGTCAACTATTATTAACGATGTCGGAAACCGAAACAAATTATGCAAAAATGATCATACAACACTTTATAAGATGTCAGTGGTATGTCAATAAAACTGGTCAGTGGTATGTTAATTTTAGTTGGAATGATTTTACACAAGGATTGAAAGTAGGAAGGGTTGCATCCTTTTACAAATAAAGGATGAAACTGGTCTATTAATCAACTATCAACCTATAATACGGCTTTATACTATTTCATAATGTATATTACACTAGTGAAAGTCCCAATGTTTTACGATTATATCATTATCATTGCCGGTGTGGTGGCTTAGTGACAAAGGGTCTGTAGAGGGCAGTTCATGGTTCGAATCCTCAACTGAGCTAATGGTCGTTAATCCGCTATTTAAACAGATATCACGAAAAATCCTGATGGCCCATGTAAAATATAGGGTGAAGTTTTAAATTTTATAATTAATTGAATTGAAATAAATCAATAAATATAAAATACGATACTTGCAATATACATGTGTATTTAAAGCATATGTGTGGATATACTTTAAATACAATTTTCACAACAATTGAGAATTTATAAAATATTTTCAAACACTTTATTCATCAGAAAATAGTGCAAACATTATAAAGTTTATATTTTTACAACTTAAACTTTACAAAACTCGAAGCGCTATAAAGAAAAGATCCAGGTAATCTTGATTGCCTGTAACAATAGGGCAACTCTTGTGAGAAACGTTTACCACTAATATCAGTGTTGGAGCTTAGAATATCGACAACAAATCTTTAAAAGCTACTATATATAAAGGCTCAAGCATTGTTCAATTAAAGATATATTTATGTTTTTAAGTTATCAATAACTTACTTAACATTTTTAACTGATACTACGATCCTTTGAAAAAATAATTTTCCTATCGAGTAATTTACTGTAGTAATATTGGTTTTCAAACAAACTGCATATCTGTGTTATGTAACATACATAAACTAATCTTTTTTTACTACCCCTTGAATATGTGCTTATTAGAATTTATAATAATAATGTGATTGATTGATTGCTTTTGAGCTGCATTTGGCATTGCTTTGAATTAAATGTTTCTTACTGAAGCTATAGAACGTGAGTAAGAAGTCCACGTTATAAGGTTCAAACCCCCACAGAGCTGGTGATCAGTGCCTCTCTCATTTTCGAAAGTTCAATACCTGTGGCCCATGATTTATGGTTGTTTAATATAAAAAAATAAGTAAATAAAGCAAATATTACTAAGTTAGTTTTAAAGTTCAAGTGGTTAAAAAGACAAATGTTACAAATTAATTGGCTGGGATATGTTCTTGAGTATGACAGTTGAACGTGCACCGATAGTAAATAATATGTACACTTCTTATATTTGTTCAATAAGAATTAGTTTTCTACAAATATACGTCGATAATACATAACATCATAAGTCTTAGAGGTGAGAAAGAATTTTATAAAAGTGATGCACCGACATAAATTCCTTTGATGAAACCTGTAACTTAATCTTATTTATTTTAATTGAAAATCCTAGTATATAATAAGATCATCAAGAAACTTAATTTTATTTTAAGTATAATTATAAATAATAATGTAAATAATAATGTATATTTTATGGTGCTGTAAAGGTCATAAATTTTACCCTAAAAAGTTAAAAATCCCTGTTGACCTATCATTAGTCATTGTGACATTCTTCACTGCTATGACTGAGGGCTGAAGGAAGATATTCTTTTTTCCGGGGGGTAATTTAAATATTTTATTTTTTTAAACGTTGTTCAATTAAATTAAACGTTGTTTAATTAAATTATATTTCAATTTCAGTATTTATAAGTTTGTATAAGTACAGTAAACACTGTATTTCCTAAACATTAAAAAATATATATATTTACCAACTTAATTTGAGGGAAAGTATATAGGTACGTTTCATACTTTAAAAACCTTAATACTTTCTGAATTCTATTTAATAGCCTTTTCCTAATTGATGTTGCTAAGGATATCTTATAATATTTTACCTAAAAATTGCTTGGATCATCTTAATATTTTTAAAGAATATACATTATTTTATTTTAGTAAATTATTACGTAAAAATACAATAAATAATTCTTTAAACGCTCGTTTGATGTAAGGGACGAACTTCTGCCAAACTAACTAAAATTACTAAATATGTATTATAATAAAATTATTTACGGACATTTAAAACTGAACACCGTATATTTATTTATCAGTAATTAAGAGTAGATCTTAATAGCTTGCCAAACAATTTATATTATAGTTAATAAAGTTAAGCTAGAAACAAATTCGGTACACTTTTTTAATTTTGTTTGGTTGAAAACTGAGTACAAACAAATAAATGTTTATAACATATCTTATAGGTTACGTATCTAGGAAAAATAATGCAAATTTGCATATTTTATTTAGTAATATTGTTTAATATAATGGAAAGTTATCCTGCTACTATAAACATATATAAAATAATATAAAAAAAATTGAGAGATATTAAAGAAAGACAATGTATTCAATTTAAATGTTGGTAAATTGATAAAGAAATCTGAGCGTTCTCATTTATATATGCCGTATATGACTGTATTAACTATTTAACGTATACTGTTTAACATTTTTAGGTACTTTCAAAATATCTGAACAAAATTGTAGTTAATAATGTGACGTAAGGAAGTTAAGTAAAATACTGAGTTAATAATGAGTTAATGCCAAAAAAGGTCAAATACTTTACTGTTTAATTAAAAAAAAAAAAAAGAAATATATATATATATATATATATATATAGCAACTAAGCAATCGTAAACACAAAACACTTACATACAGTATATGTGTACAACCGGACTAATACGTATTGCTATAAAATCTTATAAACAACAAAAAATAGTTGAACTTGTAGGAAAAATGTATAGTAAAAAGGCATGGTACATTTATGACAGATACTACACCTGTTATGACGTAATAAAAAGTCTCGTAACGACAAAACCTCATGTTTGCTACAGCTAGGCAACTTTTATAGGACATTTATTATTTTTAGTAATTTTATGGAGCATTTAGGTCTGACCGTAGGGTATAGGCAATGATAAGGTTTATGTTGTAACGTACACATGATAATGTATCTTAAGTTAGATATCTGTAACACGTGACGATAATAGAGGTAACGTTAATTGTTGACACTATTTAACAATGTATCTTGAGCGGAAAACAATTTTTTTATATCAGTAAGCTCATGAAATTAATTGATATTTGACTTTATAATTTTACAAAACATTATTATTTAATACAAAATACAATGAAAGCTTAATTTGATTAGTAAAATTGTGAAAAAATAGGTTAAATTTTTTCAGACTTAATTTATAATGTTCATTTAAAAGATAAAATGATAAAAGAATATTTATCAAAATTGTTGTACATTTTTATTCAAACGCTTCAAATATTTTTACAAAAAAACACTAGGTTTGGACGTGTATAAAACATCTGTGTGTGAAGGTAGCAAGTAACACATGAAGGCGATAGGAATATTATATACTTGTCGAGAAGTTGTGTTTATTTATTGAAACACGATAAGCGTTGGCAATATCCAACAATTATATTAATCATACGAACAGTCCAATGCCAACAAATAACTTTTAAGCAACGAAAAAAGAAATATTCCATAATATTATTCATAAGCTAATAAAATTCAAAACTGACCATTTTCAATACCAAACAAATAATAGTTATAAAATATTTATTAGTTGTAAATCTGTCATTACTTAAGTTAATTTCTTTAGCATAGTATTAATAAAAATGTTTTACTAAAAATTAATCAATATAAGTATTTGTACATTTTTGTAATTACCGTGCTTGTACCGTGTAACATTATTAATGTCAACTGGAACTCTCTAATGGTTCATGGATAGCCTCAAATGGGACATCAAATGGATAGCCTATCTGGAACTTGATAACGAAACCTTATAAATCACTTTTACAAGGCGTTCCAGTCGGTTTTACACAAATAATATCCGGCTTTAGTTGAACAAATGCAACATTTAAATTAATATAAGAAGATGACATGTGTTTTTATCGTTTAAAAGACAAATTTATTTTAAATTATAAATAAAATGAGGTCAAATTAGACTAAAAAACATAAGCATAGAAATATTAATAAGGCAGATTGAAGTCAAATTAGAACAAAATGCTAAAATAATTTTACTTAAAATGATACTTTGAAATATATAAAATATGTTCGTTCATATTATATAAAATATTCTGGAATTTAAGTTTGCAAAGTCCCACAGATAAAACGTTAAAAAGCTCATTCCACGATGGAATGACAAAACACGGCCTTTTATGGCCAGTTAAACCTGACCTCAGCCTAATGGGGTATTTTTTTTTTATCCCAAACGATGCTTGCCACCGGTGTTTTTCCACATCATATTGTTCTAAAAATACAATGAAATATTATTGCTCTTACTACGATTTCCTAAATAATAATATCGTTTTAATGTTATTGTCTGAATGTATAATACAGCCTAACCCATTTGATTAAACTTGTAGACCTATATCAAAAAGAAAATATAAATTATTAAGTAAAGTTAGTATAGTCCATAAAAAACATGTAAGATAACAATTTGCGGAAAGAATCATTAATTACTAACCGATTCATAAACAGTAAAAACTGATTTATTTATCTTTTCTATTATTTTCTGGTTGATTTATTAATTTATTATGTTGATTTATATTAGACAATTACATTTTTTCCTCTAGGCAAACTTCTTTAATTTAATATATATATGCGAGTTGAACCATCAGCTTTTTAGTGTAGTAATATTTATTAAATATAGTTGTAGTATACTATTAAGTTTTTAATATAGAAGTACTGTGATAACTATATTATTTAACATCTGAACCTTTGCAGATGTTCTTGAGATCCTCGCCGAAAACAAACAACAGATGATCACTCAAATCGAAGCTCTCAAGGAAAGCGCAGAAAAACTCGGCTTAAATATTTCCTTCTAAAAACCCAGGAACTTGAAAGTTTGAACACAAAATATGGAGAGATCGAAAAGTATCAGAGTTTCAATACCTCGGTAAAATCATAGAATCATCGGGAAAAGAACAGAAGGCGTTTGAGACAAGTATCCAAAAAATGAAGAGGGCCCTCGATCGAATGAAAAACATTTATAATAAAAAATGCCTGTCAATTGTCATCAAACATTCGACATTATAACACCGAAATAAAACTTGAAGTCCTCTACGCAAGTGAAATTTTATACCTCAATAGAAAAGGATATCTTGGAAACATGATTAAAGAAGAACGTAAAATCATAAGGAAAATTCTCGTTCCAAAACTCACGAAATTTATCGACCACAATTCCGCACAAAAACTAATGAGCTCTTGAACCTTGCAGCCGACATCTGGAAAAGACGCTTACACATTACATGGTTACATCGAACACCTGCCAGGAAACAGACTGATTAAAATCTTACTAGAAGCCACAGAGAAAAATCAAGACAAATACGTGGACTTCAGGAATTTGAACAATCTGCAATTGGTGTAAATGAAATTGCCAGTAGATCCGTTTATAGATCTAAAATATACCAATGGGTAGTGGAGTCAGAAAGAAACCAAAATGAGAAAACAGGAGCCAAATGGACAGAAAAACGAAGAGCCATGATGAAAGAAAAATCAAAGACTGTTTGGGAAAGAAAAAGAAACACAACCGAAAGTGAACTTTACGTGATCAGATTGATTGGTCTTTTTCACATAAATATTAATAATAATATAATAACTCTACGAATAGTATTCCCTTCAAGATACATTGTTAAATTGTGCCAAAAATTATCGTTACTTCTAAAATCGTCACGAGATATACATAATTAATTAGGTTATTTTATCAAGGTCATGTTGTACAATAAACCTTATCCTTGCCTATAAACCATGGTCAGATTTAAATGCTCCATAAAATTACTAACAATAATAAAAGTCTCATAAAAGTTGCCCAGTTGTAACAAACATGAGGCTTTGTCGTTACGACACCTTTTATGATACCATAACAGGTGTTTTATCTAAGTTATAAATGTACTACACCTTTTTCATCGTACATGTTTCATTTTAGCTCTCCTTCCTGTTTGTTTTTAGTTCATAAGTATTAGTTTATTCCTACATATTTAATTATTAATGGCGTTTCGTTTTTGAATGTTGTGTCCTGTTTAGACAACTAGATTATGTCTCATTAATAACTGAATTTTTCGAAAAAATTTGAAAAATAGTTACAAACTGTTAAAACGTTTCCCTAAGAATGGTTAATGTGGCTAGGTAAAATATATCTCCCTGAAGAAATATATGAACGAGATGTCTTCACTAGGTTATTTGACAATAATTTGCCTAGCATTAGGTAAAGTTTACTATTGAAAATGCCTTAATGATATGCAATATGTGACTATTTGATTTACATTGATTTTTCTCTGGTTGTATTTGTTTTTAAAATGATTTGGCTACTTTCAAGTTAATCTTAAAATACACCCAACAGATATATTTACATTATTTGCCATGTTACATTACTACTGAAACTCTATTTAGGTCTTACTAAAATGTTTTTATACTATAATCTTTATAGTAAATCTCAGAAACCTTATCCAATATTTTAATTAGTTTAATTCTTTCCATGACAAAGTAAGTACTTTTTGCAAAACACTTTTAAGAGATTAGCAGTTGTCCGTATTGAAAATATTGAGAAACAGCACAAAAATAGATACTGTCTGAACACACACGTATCCCAATTCAGCTTACCCGTACACGTACAATGATATTGACCAACCCTCCCACCCATACACGTACAGTGGTATATCTACTTAAGATATCTCTTTTTTCAGATAAGGCTGCATATTTAACAATATCATATTAGAAGTTCAAGGCTATTTTATTCGCCTTTAAAATTCACGTGAGTAAAATAGTTATTTTAGTTTGAATGACAGGTGGTTAACCCTCATAAGACTATTTCTAAAGGCCTATATATTACAATAATACTTTATCTCCTATTTTATTATTTTTAAGGTTTTATGTCCATAACTTTCACATATTATGTCTATAAATGAGGAATACAAATTTTCCTAACATTTATATTGTAGAGTTTAATACTCTATTTTTAGGTTATTTTATATTTCCTGTGATTGGTGTTTTATTTATTAAAATACACACATTGCAAACTTGAAATGCGTTTAAAATATTAAAATACTTTTATTAGTTTCACTTTTAGTATAATGAAGTGAAAAATACATTTTCTGTTATTATTATGCACTTAATTATAATAAAATGTGCGAATTATAATAATATAAGGTCAGCAACTACTGTTATGAGATATGCATAGTTATCTGATTTGAAATGGAATACATGTAAGACTAAGAAATGTGTTTTAACTTAAAATAAAAAATAGGAAAATATTTTTATTTCTATAAATATATAAATCACTCCATTACTTTAATTTTTACTAAACCAATAAACAATGTTTTTGTAACATGTTAGTACAGTACTTAATAAACATTTAAGTTAATTTATGTAACAATTACTGATTTTCAATAATAATCACAATTAAATAATCTACAGTTGCTGAATCGCATTTTAATGAAATTAATATAATAAAAGAAGTAAAATATTACAAATTATTAGATGAAATTATAAACAGTAAGAAAAGTATAAACAATCTTGTAAAAATTAACTAATTACATAAAAGTTCTCCGTATTAACTTTTAAAAATCTTTCTTTTTTTATATTTAATTATATAAAATTATTTATATGTGAATTGTACTACCCCAAATCAATATAAAAACATGTTTTTTCAAATAATATAAAAACAAGTGTATAGTTACTGTTTAGTTTGATCTTGATTCGATGACATTAATTTGGATCATTAACGAAAGAAACAGTATTGAAGTTTTGAACAATATTTATGTTCAAATTATACTATAAATATATTATTATTTGTTTTTGTAGAAGGATATCTACTCTGAGCCTCCAGCCAGGACAGAGAACGTCACAGTGACTAATGGTAGGTCATCAGGGATTGTAACTTTGTAGATTGAAATTTATGATTTTCACAGAGTTAAGCAACACAAAATACTTCCTACTATACATTAATAAAATTTTATACCAAGATTGAATTTAAATTAGTTATAAAGTTATTAATTATATTAGTCTAAATTAGAATTCATCTTGCCATTATTATGGATATAGCAGATTGTATGCAGGAAATTGTTGTAAGGCTTTATTTAACAAACTAGGTGTAGAGGTAAATGATGATGGCAATACATTTCAAATATTATTTAGAAATTCTTCCTCAACTTTGAGACTTAAATCGCCACGTACTAATGACATATACATGCTAAAAATAAATATTAATTGGACAAAATAGAGAATGAAAATTATTTAGTTATACCTAGGATATCAAAATATGGATGGATATGGATATTGAATGAGTTTAGACGAGCGAATGTAGTCGCTTCTATAAACTAAAGTCGAATCTTCCTTATAAAGTACCAATTATGATAAATAAGTTGATAAATTGCTGGTGGCTATCAGCTGGTCCCTTAAAGATTTCGTACGACTGTAATTGGGATCGAAGAAAAACGTTTAGATAATGAGGTTGGGCTTTAACCAACTAAATTTTATTATACTTGTGTGTATAATAAAATCCAATTACCATACTTAATGTAAAAACTATTTAACAAGAACAAGTCTTAACTAATTGTATCACATAATTATTTGTTTACAAAACGAATTTTAACTGCTGGTTTTCTGAGCCCTTGAACGTAATAATACTCAATGATATTATTTTCTCAGATATTTTATTTAATTTTCTATAGCACAGTCCAGTTTACATGGGCCACAGATCTGTGCGTGAACTCTCTTCATTTCCTTTTCAGATGTACCGACCTTCAGACTTCTACCTTGTAATCTATACTTCAAAGCAGACCCACTACGCCAGTAAAAAGAAGTTATATTACAATTGTTTTCAAGTGACATTTATATTTATTCCTAAATCGGCCACTTTGACAATTTTTCTTACATCGTATACAGTTCAATTCTCGATTCTGTAAGCTGCAACATTGATATAGAGGTTAAGGGTTTCTCACAAGCTTTGCCCCATTGTTACAGGCTACCGAGTTTACCTCAAACGTTTCTTTATAGCACCTTAGGTTTAGCAAAGTTTAAGTTTTACCTATACAAACTTTCATAACTGTTGGTCTCATTTTTGCGCTTAATAAAGCATAATAAAATATCTTATAAGTTCTTTAATGTAAGTAAATATATATTTTAATCATATCATAACACGCTATTTCTATAAACACGTAAATTTTAAGTCGTGTATTTTGTATTTGTTGGTCTAATCGTAAAGGCAGGGAAATTTCACTAGAGTAAAATACGTTATGAGTCCTAAGATATGGTAATTTATACAGCCATAATATAGGTAGACACGTAGGTCATTTTGGTGGCTTGAAGATTTATTCAAAAATACTTCTGGAATAAATGTTATTATACCCAACAAAAATTTCAATACTCAGATAACATCTGCTTGAAACCTGGATAAAGACTGACATCTTTGAAGGAACGTACTATATTTAATTGATATATCAGAGTTAAATGAAATTGTATTAAATGAAATGAAATAAAATGAGTTAATGAAAATAATTGGCTTTGTTTACAACCTATAATTATTCGCGTTATGAACTATATTCAAGAAATATTTTTTTCGGAAAAGTTTTTGTTTATTATTTGATCATACATCTAATACATTTAATTTAAGAGTAGAGCTTTATTACAGTTCTTCAGGTTAGACCATTGTTTGTATAACGTGAAAATAACATAAAATAAGTATATATTTACAATATATGAAAAACAAACATGTATTACAATAGACAAATGTTCAGTTCTTTATGTAAAGTAATACATGTAGCTACTAACAGTATGTAGGCAAGCCGAAGAACAGGATTACCATAAGTAGAGTTTTTGACTATATAAAAGATAAGTTTCAGTTCTGGCGTAGATATTAGTTATGTTACGACGTCATAAAAGTCTCATACCACCTAAAGCTTATGTTTGCTACCACTAAGTAACCTTTATAGCAGTTATAGTAAGGTAAGATATGTTATGGGACAGATAACTCTGACCTTGGTTAACTGAACTACTACATATTGCAATATTGTGTTTTGTTTCTTTATCTTATTTTAAATGCCACAAAACAGAAAAATGCAATCACAAAGTAGCATTAAATTAAGTTATAATAAATATAAGTAGAACAATTGTTCATAGCAAAGTAATAAACAGACTCCCAATTTCTCTTTATGAATTATCACCCTTGCCACTCACAGATACAACACCACATTAAGTGACTGCTCACCCCTACAACAACTATTAAGCCATACATGATGAAAATAAAGAAAGTTGACTATCAAAACTATATTTCTAACATATTTAATAAAAGATGATTTTATTAGCCCTTTCTTTCTATACGAATAAGTTATCATTAAGTTTTGGAAAACGATTATTAGGTACATTAGGAAACACCTTTATCACGTTCTCATAATTATGATATTTATGACAGTACTCCACTACTGTGCGTGTGGTTGTTGGAAAAATACTAAGGCGCTGTGTAGGCAATTTACATACACGGGGCTCCCGAGTCTGTAGCCAGATTGCATATCCAGCGCCGTCACATCTTCAATGGGAGACGTGACTATTTCGGTGGATCCGAATAACGTTGATGGTTTCTATCATGCACGATTTTTTTGTGTTTTTAAGAGTATTTAAATTTGTTGTCTTTTTTAATGATAGACTAGGGGATATCTGCAAAATTAAATGTAAATACGTGAGTAGGTACACATCACTGTACGTGAATGGGTACGTGGAAGGGTCATTAATATTGTACGTTTATGAGTAGGTGTTTAGGTCATTATTATTGTCCTTGAATAGGTAGTTGAAAGGGTCATTAACAGTGTACGTTTATGAGTAGATGGGTGGGTAATTATAACTAACTTGTATAGGTGAGTGGGTGGGAGGGTAATTATTATATTACGTGTATGAGGGGAGGGTGTGTGTGTGAAGATTCGAAAATTTAGAAAAAGTAAAAAATTTAGAAAAAGTCGAAAGTTTTGAGAAAACTCAAAAATTTCAAAGAATTTCGAAAAAGTCGAAAATTTCCTACTACACTTGTATAGGTGAGTGGGTGGATCATTACCATTGAACGTGTATGGGTAGGTGGGAGGGTAATTATTATTTTACGTGTATGATAGGTGAGTGGGTAATTATCACTGTACGTGAATGGGTGGGTGGGAAGATCATTTTCACTGGACATTTCCTGTCTTGGTGTAAGGGATAGTCAATGCCATTATACGTATGACTTATATAAAACTGCTACTGCTGTTATTCAACCAAGCTTTGCTAATGTATGGGCTATTTTTACTAATTTTGTTCGTTCTTCAGTGTTCGTCATCCATAGTTATTGACCAATAGTCCCCATAGCTAGATGCTAAGAACACCTTTAGGAGGCATAAACGTAACTAGATTAGCTGAAAAATAGGTTTAATGTCTTAATCTATTATCTTGAAGCTTCACACGAAGCTTGAAACATAGACAATGTTTAATACTAGATAATGAACCCGAGACTTCACAAAAAAACCCTCACACACATCATGCAAATCTTTCTTACAACAGTTTGCGTTTTAATTTCATTCATATAGTTTAACATAGTTCACCTTTATCACTTTCTCATAACACATAGTTGCAACACTTCGAAAAAAATTGGCAACAAGCTCAACGCTTGGGTGAATATTTTTACACAATTTGCATCCACAGTTGTGATTAGTAAATGTCTATAATCTGTCATATACATTTTTATATTCTTACTATTCCACTTCATTGCAAGACTCAATTATCTGCAATGGTAATGTGCTGAAGTTGCCCGGTCCTGCTACTTGGAGCGCTAGCTCCACAGTGGAGCATTGGAAGTGTCTTTGTCATTAGGCTGTACCTTTATATTGTTTTATAGATTATCTTGAAGAAAATATAAAATAATAAAATGTAATCAATGATATATATTAAAGGTTCTGTTTATGCACTTTTAGGTCAGCCTAATTTATTAGAATGTAGAAAACATCTACAATGCTATACATACAGTATACAAATTAAAGTTGGTATGAATTTGATTGCTGTAACTTGCGATTGGAAAAATGCATTAATATTAAGTATTACAAAATATCATTTGCTCATCTTAGCTAAAACTGTAGTGATAGTTATTAGAATTTACTAATTTCTTATTAAACTATTTCAAACTTTTAACACGTTTGACACATTATACATTTAAATTAATTCATAGAATCATTATATGTAAGTTTTTAATTTTAAATGTAATTAAAACAAGTTGTTGATACAATTTTTTTCGACTCTATAAAAATTTGAAGCGTTTAAAGTTTATTTAAAACGTTTTACGTGCATAAAATAACGTATTTATTTACTTATTTCTTGAGTACGAAATAGTACATGCATACAATTCAATAAACCTTTTAGTTTAAAAGAAAAAGTGAATATCTTTTATAATTCAGTATACAGCATTGTACTTAATAATAAGTAATAAATCAGTTATTGATTCATATAAAATTGAAAATCCCATTTAAGATAGTATAGTTTAACTACTAATTCACTACCACTACTTTGGTTAGTTTTGGTTAGGTTATGTTATGTTAGGTTTGGTTAGGTCATGTTAGGTTTGGTTAAGTTATGTTAGGCTTAGTTATATTATGTTAGGTTTGGTTTTGTTATGTTTAACCTAAGTTATGGTTATGACAGTGATTTAACGGAAGAGATCCGAAATATTTGATGTGTTTTTGCAGACTTGTGTTTGCAGTAAAACTTCTTTTTGCATTGATTAACCATTATAATATGTTTTATTTAAGCGAATTTTTATCAAAGTAATGGGCACTTATAGTGGTATAATTAATGATATACAATCATAATAATTCATAAATATTAAGACATACCTTTGCAATGCTATCATTTACTTCAAATTACTATTAGTACCAGTAAAATGTTACACGGTAAAGACTACGGCTTGTATGTCACGTGGTTTTAAGTTTGTATTTATTCAATACTCATCAATTTATGTTTTATTTATGTTATACGAAGTTCCTTTCCTATAATAAGTTTCATTATTAAAATACTAATATTTTAAACTATTTGTCGATTTTAAATAAGATATTCACATTGAGAAATGGTAACGTTCCAAGTACAATATAGTTATTGGTATTACAAATCAAGAATAAAACTGTATTTTTTATAATAAAACGTGGAAAAACAATACTAAACACCGATCTGGATCAAAACAATCCCCCATTAGGCTGATACCAGATTTCACTGGCCATAAAAGGCCATATTTTGTCATTCCATTATCGGATGTGTTTTTAGTGCTTTATCAGTGGGATTTTGTTACAAAATTCAGAATTAATGGTTGTGTAATGTTTGTATAACCTAATAAATCCAAAATAATGTTTCTGAACACAAGTGTATTTAAGGTAATTGAATTACTTCTCTGTAAACTTTCTCATAACAACATTTATTAAGTTTGTCCCATAGTAATACTTTGATTAATTTCATTAAATATTGTGAGGGGATTATAAATATCATGCATAGTTAGGGATAAACATAAATCACAGATTTATTGACGTCGTAACCACTCGCCTTCACTGTTAAACTTGCCATATAAGGTGTCACATAGTCAGCCGTTGTCAGAGATTGATAGTGTGTAAGGATTTAACGTACAACTTATTGACGCCGTAAATACTCCACTTCACTGTACTTGCCATTTAATTATAAATGGTTTTAGATGTTCAGCAGGTGGTAGAGATATGACAGTGTATGAGACTTTAAAGTATAATTTATTGACGTCGTAACACGTCACTGCACTGCACAGCTTGCCATATCAGGTGTCAGTGGTCAGCTGGTGGCAGATATATAACCGTGTGTGGGGCTCTAGTGTTCAATTTATTGACGTCGTAAACAAGCCACTTCACTGCAAAGATTGCCATATAAGGTGTCAGATGGTCAGCCGGTAGCAGAGAAATGACAGTGTGTGAGGATTTAACGTACAACCTATTGGCGTCATAAACACTCCACTTCACTGTGCAGCTTGCCATATGAGGTGTCATATGTTCAGCGGATGGTAGAGATATTACAGTGTGTGAGACCTTAACGTATTATTTATTGACGTTGTAAACACGTCATTGCACTGTACAGCTTGCCATATCAGGTGTCAGTGGTCAGCCGGTGGCAGAGATATGACAGTGTATGAGGTTGTAACGTACAACCTATTGGCGTCGTAAACATTCGACTTCACTGTGCAGCTTGCCGTATGAGGTGTCATATGTTCAGCGGATGGTAGAGATATTACAGTGTGTGAGACTTTAACGTGTTATTTATTGACGTTGTAAACACGTCACTGCACTGCACAGCTTGCCATATCAGGTATCAGTGGTCAGCCGGTGGCAGATATATAACCGTGTGTGAGGCTTTAATGTTAAATTTTTTGACGTCATAAACAAGCCACTGTAAAGATTGCCATATCAGGTGTCAGATAGTCAGCCGGTAGCAGAGATATGACAGTGTATGAGGCTGTAACGTATAATTTATTGAGGCCGTAAACACGCCACTGCACTGCACAGCTTGCCATATTACAACCGAGATATAAAATATGTAGGTAGTTATGATAATACTATTTAAATTTTTTATATCTGAATTATAATACAGTATTGAGGGATATAATTATTTACTTTGATATTTATCGTGTTATCATAATATTACTGTCTTCAGGAAAATACTTGTAAACAGTTTAACGCGTTAATATTTGTTATACTTTTGTTTTATTGAGTATTTTAAGAGTTATGTCTTTTCCTTTATTCATACTAGATATAATTGAATTTCTTGTAGGTTCAATTATACTAGATATAATTGAAGCCTATTTTCATTTTAATTTCGAAACACTTAAAAAAGGATTAAAAGGGACGTCCATTGTTACGTAAATATCTATGTGACGTCACGTTATTAGTGCCTTAATCAGTCATTCAAAACTTGGCAGACCCACCCACCCTCTCTCCATACGTACGGTTACTGACGATAATATCTAGTAAGCACAATATCTGATAAAATTCCACCAACATTTTATATTCTTAAAATATCGTAAATATCTGAAGCATATTTAATCTAGCCTGTTGTGAAGATTGTAGACAATATGTGTTGATATATATCCTCTAATTACTTACATGGTGTCTGCTGAAAGGTTACCATTATCATGAACATTACTGTAATGTCCGTGTGTAGTGTCCTCTGTTGGCTGGAGAAAATTAAGGCTCAGGATTGTAAGTTGGTGAAAGTCAAACCAATACTAAGTTCTTTAGATTCCACAATATTATAAAGGTAAATGCATAAAATCATAAGACGGGACTTATCCACCTTGTGATAATGGTATTGAATAACCTACCTATTAACGTACAATGGTTATTGATCCACCCACCTCCCATACATGTTGAGTGGAATTGATTAATAAGCCGGAAGCGGAAATCGTAAAGTATATCCGTAACACTGTATATAAGTAAACCATAAGTAAAGTATAAGTATATAAGTCAATTCTGTTGTATTTAACTGTTTAATGTGTACATTTCAATCCTTTTGTTGCCTAATTTATTACTGATTGAATAAAACTGTTTTTATTTGCTCGTTTCATGATGACTGCTGCAATGTTATATTATACTGGTTGTTATAGATTTAAACTGATTGTTATATTTATATAGTTATATTTATTGTTATATTTATATAGTTATATGAATTGTTATATCCATACAGTTATATTTATTGTATATGGTTAAAATTCATGAAGTTATACGTTAGTGTTATTACTATAGAATCACCGCCTGCAGTGCATGAACTATTGGACTCTTTTTGCATGTTGGATATGATTTATTAATAATATTCTTAATGTTACAGTGTAATTGGCAATTGTAATGTATTGTAGCATTGTAAAAATAAAATAAATAAATAAAACACTGCTTTTCGTGGAGATATCAGGTGATAAGTCTCGTTTCCGGTCTTCGTAAAAACAACTCAGGGTTCACTAAATGTTTGTCATAGCGCCTACATTACTGGAAAAGTCTTGAGTAACCCCTTTGGGTGGTGTTAAGAGCTGGTGGTCTACTAGAGACAATTGAGTATAGGCTTGTCAGCTAGCTGAACATTATATAAATACTACATTGTTTTGTATTCCACGTTAAGTCACCATAATCATCCTGGCTTTCTAAGGGTCAGTTGATTTTTAGTTGGTTGGAAATAATGTATTCATTTTTATGTATTAAATACGTTATTACTTAAAATACGATCTCCACTATACATCTACAATCAACTTTAAAATAATAAAATAATAGAATCCTCGAAAAAAATTAAAAAAATTGAAATGTTTACCTAATAGTTAAAAGTTCTCATTTGTAAATATTAGATCTGGGCTGCATCAGGATCATATTTAAGGATGAAGAACACAGCACTGTACGTCAACCGTAATTTCTCATCAATGGACGAAACTTCCCCCTATCAGATTCTAACTTTGCTCTCTCCCTTGTAGACAATGGGTCTACTATCTCCTCCTGTTTGTAAATACCACTGTACGTGTATGGGTGGGCAGGTGGGTGAATACCACTTATACGTGTATGGGTGGGTGGGTGGGTCAATATCACTGTACGTGTATAGGTGGGCGGGTGGGTCAATACCACTGTACGTGTATAGGTGGGTGGGTGGGTCAATACCACTGTACGTGTATGCAGAGATAGGAGATGTACTAACATCTTCATACTTTATTTGGGATACAAATATCGTTTTTGCGCAGGTTTTCTTTAAATCTTGAACTAGGTTTAAAATGGAAGATCACTAATAAAGTTTTTTTCCAGATCTAAAAATCTCGAAAAATGACAACATGCAACAATTTTATAGGGAGCGTATTGTTTGGTCAGAGCTAATTAACTCGAATATCATTGATGTCTTTTCTATATAATTATTCAGTAAACATGAGTATAGTTCAATTGACGTAAAATGTGTTTTCACTAATATTTTTCCTGCAATATTTTTACAAATACATAAAAATACCTGTAAAAAATTAGCTCTAGTAACAAAATATTATTAATTAAAACAAAAATTTTGTATAAAATGTTGAAGAACAGGATTTGATACAATCTATCTCAGTTACATACTGGAATACAAAAGTCAGAGTAATTTTGATGTGCCTATATCAAAAAAAATTTTAATATTTGAAACCTTACAACAATTAATTAGTAAATTGCAATTTTTAAAATCTTCCTAGTGTTATAATTATGAAAAACAAGAAAGACTTCGCGTTAATAACAGCCTTGTATCACATGTTTAATGAATCCTACCAAAGATTCCAGCCCAATCTTATGTTGCAGGAAATGTTAAAGACATGTTTTTTGTAGATTATACATACAAATATTTGTCAATAGACACTATCAAAATGGTTTATAGAAATTTTGACCAAATTTTAAGTAAATTGATACACTATATTTCATAGCAAAATTAATTATGTCCTGAAACTGAACAAAAACTTAAAAAAATATATTTTTAATTTCAGTTAAAACTGAAAATTAATTTTAGATTAATTTATGTATCAATATCTCTTTTTATCTATAAAGCTCAATTTCTAATAAACATCTTGTAAAACCGTGAATTACTAAGTACTAATTGTCAAGTTTCCGTCAGACAAAGACCAACCACAGTTGTTCCAGACCATCCTCTCCCGAACTATTCCAGAGTTGGTTTGGGTAAAGTTTGATATCAACCACACACTGGTATGTTACAATGATAAAGTTCTATAACAATGTTTCACCATGATACATTTTTAATAGTGTTGTTATTTTGTCAGGTTTGGTCATGATTGAAAGTTGCGTCATCAAACATTTTTATTTGAATTAGTGAAGACGCAAAAGGCAATTCTAATAAAGGCATTAGAATTTCATCTATTATAAAATAAATTATAAGCATTCTTATTTAATGGGGAGTGTAAATCAGCTGCCACGAGGCAAATCTTTACGTAAAAGTAATCTAAGTAGTTGAATTTATATTAAAATTTAAACATTGTCCAAACGAATTTATTGCCAACCTGTACTATATGTAAGTATTGATATTATCTTAGCAATAGAATGAAGTATTTTAGGCAATCAGACATACACCCCGCATTCGTAACCCAGCCACTGCCATATAAGGCTTGCCACATAACTATTGATTTTTAGCGGAATGTTTGTGTGAAAAACTAAGAGGCTACCTATTGAAAAGTATATCTGGAGATACTCACGGTGTTTGACAGTATGCGAACATATTCTAAATATGTGATTAGCTTGTAAATTGTTATGTAGAGAGGGGATGAAGATCGATTGATAGTGAAACCTCTGCAATGACATATGTTCTCTCCAAAAGGTATCTTCAGCTGGTTGTTTATAAGGTAAACTAATAAACACAATTATAAAAGTGCACTTAACCAAACTTATATAAAGTAAAATCTCTCATAACCTGGATACCACTATTTAGAAAATAATTTTGAAGAAACCTTTTTTAATTGCAACAATTATTGTTATTCTACCTATTGTGCCTAGTGCTTATTGCTTCACCCTAACCTTTAGGATTTATTATTAATCTTCTCCGTGGAAGTGTTTGAATTTTCTAAGACATTTAACCATCACTAAAACACTGTGGGTATGCTTAAATTTTTAATGTTATATTTACGAATTTTGGCATATAAATTTATCCAGAGAGTTACGAAATAACCTTTCCTTTTAATTTTGCACGGATACAATTATAATAGTTGAATATTAAAATCCCTGATAAAAGGTCTTTCATCATAAAATTTGATGAAGATCTATTTACAAAGATACTTCGAATGATCCATTACATTTTAAATTATAATAACATAACCAAGACTTTAAAAATAGATTTGACCTAATTTTTTTCAAAGTTTAAAAAATACATGAATATAAATGTTTGAAAAAATCCTGTTAAAAAGTACATACAGAGTATACGACCCGAAGCTCAGATTTAGGATATGAACGGATGGATCTATGAACGCATATCTATAACAAGTAAACATGGTTAGAAAAAAAAAAATAATATTAACAATAAATCCGTACCTATTAATTGCAGATGAACGATGTTAACCCAGCTGTCACTATGCGGAGCTTTCCTATATCCTTTCTAAGTTTATCTTGGAGGAGAGCACAAGATGACAACATCATATATCTTGAACGCTTGGCTCTTTCTTGTCCCACGTTTAATTTTTTTCTGTCTGGTCGTAATTGTTACCAATAAATAACATGTAATGAATGTTTTTACGTTATGATAGAATTATATTTGTATAGTAATCGTGTTTCAAGAATGTTATATTCAATCTATTTTGTATAAATGTAATTTTTTGTATTCATAAAACCTCCTAAAGATAACATCTGTAATTTTCATTTCATTCCGGATTGGTTGTTGTAAATTTGAACATTTACATTGATAAGTTTTATTAATGAAAACGGTCAAATTGACTTATTTTTTTGAAATTTATAATTAGTAAAAAAAGAATTTTCCAGTTAAACACTAAAATGATTTTAGTTCCCACTAAAAAAAATTTTTGTTACCCTCCTACATTCTTCCCAATTAATTGTGAGTCACCGGATGTAAAAAATAGAGGTGGGCTGAGGCAGTGCGACGTTGCCGATGTCGATATTACTATTTAGCCCACAAACCTCAGAGGTAAAGCTTGAACGGTTGGACTATAGTTAAGTTTTGCCAAGTACCCTTTCAATACTAAAGCACTAACAACTCACTATCGCGGAAGTTTGTAGCTATGCCTATCTATATACAGTTGATCACCTTGCCTTTTCCTTCAACCCTTGTCTCATTCTAAGCAGCTGGGTTTAGATCTAGCTGAGCTTGACCATGAAGCAGCCATGGAAAGCTTTCATGACCAGAAATATCTAGGAATAATTAATGTTAAGTAATCACTCCTTTGACTTTTATAGATTAAGAAAAACCGCATAAAAATAAAGGATTTTAAATTATTCATAACGTTATTTTAAAATTACGAATACTAAAAAAATAACGAAATTTACAAATTTATAGGTTTTTCCCACAAAATTATAGAGTAAGGGGAGTACGTTTTTGAAAGGAATCAGCTAAATAGAACATTCTCTTTTATTGCAAAAGCTAATGGTTATTAAAGTAATCAGTGACTCCATTTAGCTACGCTTTTCACTGGAATTTCAGTTGAAAAGCTGTCCCAGATATTTAATAAAAACTTTCTTAAGAGTTCAACTATTACGACTGTATTCTCAATCCCTTTGAATAAAAATTAGTCAGCAGGAAAATATAATTTTAAATAATATTTATTTTCTTTTTTAATGTTGAGCTGTTACTCAAAACATAATTAAACCACACCTTTTCATCATAATCAAATACAAAAATATCGTCTCTTTCGTAAACAATTCCGTTATTTCATTGTGTAAAATATCAAATAGTTGCAACCACATTTTAAACGGTTTTGTTTTAAGTAGTTTTTTTTTTAAATAAATGATTTAAATTGTGTGAAATTTGTTAATAAGAAGAACCACATGATAAAATTCCATATAATTAATTTCCAAGCAAACATCAATACCACGGTTTTTTCATGAGCCATACTGAAATTATAGACAAAATTATAATAGTTTATAGCATAAAACACTTGGATGTTTTGCTTCTGGTTTGAACTCTGTCGTAAATATTTTAGGAAATAAAAATTTTTAAACAAAAAGAAAATTTAATACAAAGGGAGTCCATATAAATCAAGAATTTAGAATAAATATTTATAACTCTAACAATAATGTAATTAATGTTATTGAAACATTACAATTACAGTGAAATTTGTTGCAAAATATAATTTAATTTAAATAACTATTTATACATTTTTTTCTCAGCAGACCTAATAATGAGTAGGAGGAAACGTCTGATAATGTAACATGAATTAGGCTGAGTCAAGCTGCCTCTTGGCAACTCAGCTGTTACTTGCTTCTTAACTTGTCAAGTTTAATCCTATGAAGTCTGTCAGAACATCTTCTCAAGCAAATCCATTTACATTTTACACTTAAAAAGTTCATTTTTTTATATTTTATAAATGTAAAGTAAGTATTTCTTAAATATATTATCCAGCATTATTTAAAGTGCTATAAATTATAACTAACATCCTTTTATTCCTAAAAAAATGACAACCAGTATAATACACAAGTCATATTGTTAAAATAATCACACTTGTTGATTTATGCTATAAGGATTATGTTATTCCACATTTGAAAAACAACATTTGATTTTGTTTTGTAAATATTTTGAACACTGTTATTTACTAAGTTTTAATATTCCTTCAAATGATTTAGTGCTTTAACAGCTCCAGTCTGAACACCCATACACGGACATTAGTACTTAACCACCCGCCCATCTTTATACGTACACTGACTATCCGTATATATATATATATATATATATATATATATATATATATATATATATATATATACTAAGTATTGACCTATCCACTCGCCTATATTAATATTGACCCACCCACCCACCAATACACGTACACCAGCAAAGACCCACCCTTACACGTACAGTGATATTATCCCACCCACCCAAATATGCACAGTGATAGAAACTCATCCACCCACCCATAAACTCACTGTGATATTGACCCAACCAAACACGTACTGTATGATTGAATATACACGAGGAGTAGTATTTTCCGACACTCCCACCCGTTCATGGACAGTGATATTGACAGTCCAATTGACCCATTTATACACATACGGTGGTATTGACCCACCCAGTTACCCTTACTGAAGTGTTATCCACAACCAACCCTCCCATTTTCTTACAGTGGTAATGGCTTACCTACTTACCCTTATATGCATTTGGTATTGACCTACTCACCCACCCATGAACGTAAAGTGGTATTTTAATATTAAGTAATGAACCCAATTTGCAGGTAGCTATCTTGATATAACGTCAATATCATATTTGTATTTCCTATTTTAATCTAAAAAATAATTAATTTGATGTATTTTAGTGACACATACTTCTAAATATATTTTTTGTATTTTAATGATTTGCATATAGTTTTTAATTTGAATACAACTTCTAATTTTAATATAAAATTCAGTTTGTGACATTTTGATATTAAAGTAATATCAATATAATACAAAACAACAGTTTCTGTCATAGAAAAACAGTTGACTAATTTGATATAAATTAATTATTAATGACTCAGAAATTAGGAAACAATATCTTTTAAGAGTTTAATTTATGTCAAGGACGAAGAAACGAGTTTCCATGTTTTATATAAAGACATATTTAGTTACTGTTCAACTATTATAATAACATTAAGAAATGCTTAAATATTATTAACTGTAAAACAATTGTACTATGTATAAAAATTTTAATTTTAATATTTATTAAAAATATTATGCTTTTATTTAATTAAAAGAGTATTTAAAATAACTAATATAATTATTATATTGATCTTTGGGAAGGAAGACTAATACACACTTAAACTATTTTTGTACTTGTTTTAAATAGCTATACATCAGATCAATGTGCATTTTCCATATTATTGGTCTTCTAAAAGTGATTTCGAATCAAATAATATGCACAAGATGTTATCAATTCGATGTTTACTAAACTATATTATTAACCCTGGTTCACTATTTATTAAAATAAATGCTTCTTTTATTTGAAATATAAACTAGACTAATCAACAATTAATTAGTAGTATAGCAACTTCACCATTGCATGTAATAACAAATAAACAATTCACAAATTGATTGGAATATTATTTTTGTAATATAAAACTATTACTAGTGGATATTAAACCTTACGTTCTTAGTGTAGATATTGTTATAAGTTCCACTGTTGTTTATCTCAAATCTTTGTGTACAGAAATAATTATATAAGAATAGAAGTTTTAGTTTGATTTTTTAATATTTATATCAGTATTTCGATACAAATATGAGAGAATCAATAGAATTGCTAACAAGGAAACCACTTAAAATGTTTACAGAGAATCTGAAAGGTTCGGTCCATTACTTATGTAAACCCCACCAACCTCCATATTCCATTCATGGAGTTAATAATCATGTCATTCAATATATTTAATGTATTTGCTGAAACATGTAAAAATACAATTTTTATCATTCGTGTAATCAGATGGTAATATTTAAATATATACAATACTTAAATATCAAATAAAATACTTTTGACATATTTAATATGTCTTTTAATTAAATGTGATCACTTCAAAAATCATTTTAGTACAGTCAAGGAACATATTTTAAGATTGAAACACTGATCTGTGAACCCATGTTTATAGAACGATAAAAAGTGTTTATAATACAAAATTTAAAATAAATGAAAAAATTATTTCACGAGGGTAAACAATTTATATATTTGAATTTCAATTACTATATTAAATATAAATATCCCCACTAAAAATGTTTTTGTTTTCTTGTAAGTATGCTAGTTTTTCCAAGTTTAAAACGTTTTATACATACAAAAAAAAAATCTTTAGAAAATGTCTATCTTTTTCATCTTGAATAATTATCAGGTAATCTGTCTTGAAACCTACAGAATAATTTATAAAGATGAGTCTAACACACTGTTATATAAATAAGTAGTGAATAATTATTTTTGATGATAAATAAAAACTCACGAATCCTTGAAGATAAAGTATAACTAGTTGATTTAGAGAAATTAGCTAAACCGATAACAATAACATATTAAAACAACTCTGAGGAAGACCTTTTATGTATTTTAGTTGTTTTTATAATGATCTATTCATATGGTACACAAATATGCTAGATTTGAAATTAAACATTTTCTTAAATAATTTAACTGTATTTTATCTCACATAAATAGCTTCACGATTATTAATTATTTGATATAATATTTAGTTATAGATTAGTATCACAGGAGAAAATTCATATTTTAAATAACTTAGCAGGTTTTATCGGGCGTATCCTGTTATTTCCAACTAAATAACATTCAATAACGTGCCGAGAAAGGGTGTGTTCAGTATTCAAGACATGTCGAACCCGATAAGTGATTCTTTGGAGAGGTCTCAGTATCTTCAGCCATTTTGTATGTATGACATTGTTATATTACATGGTATTGTTATTAAAATAATAATGGATAGAAATATAAAACCATATTACCATATCTTTACCTATAAAAAGAAAATACCAGTGACTCACTCACTGATCACTGTTACTAAAAAAGTACTAAGCCTACGAGGCTGAACTTTTATAGAGTCAAAAGTCTTATGTTGTAGATGTGGAATAAGAAGGGATTTTGAAACATTCTTATAAAATTGCCAATCATAAATCTAAGATGGCAGTCTTTTTAGTGCCAACTATTTTAAATGCAAAAAATAGCGTTTCTCTAATTGGCGGCTAAATGAACGGTTCTACAGGAAAACTAACACCATTTTCGGCGACTCATTTGAGACGATCTACAACTTTGGCACTGTGACGTTTTGCTCTATCTCACCTCCTTCATCCTTAGGTAGAGCTAGATTTTCTGTTTGTGCGTGTAAATCAAATTGGTTAATTTAAGGCCTCTAAGAGTATACTTACAGATTTTTCTAGACTGTGAAACTTTGTTATCTACAAGAACATTCTATGTTTAATGGGAAAATATATAATTTAATTTGAACACATGCATAGCCAGATCATAGGACCTGGCTAAACTTGGCGAGAAACACAATATTTTATTAATTCAGAGTCAAATATAACACTTTGTGCCCTCTAAAAGTAGACTTACATATATATCTAACCTTTAACAATTTTTTTTATCAAAGAGGAGAAACTGATTTTAATCCAATTTAATTTGACCAAATACACACCAAAAAGTAAATAAATAAAAAAAAATAAATTATTACATATTATTCACAATATTTTTTTTTTTATATTTTAACATTGCTTTTTTAGGCTTACTTACAGTGGTAAGGATACACCCACCCACCTACACACGTACAGTGGTACCAACCCACCCACACACCTACACAAGTACAGTGGTACCAACCCACCCACCTACACACGTACAGTGGTACCGACCCACCCACACACATACAAACGTACAGTGGTACCAACCCAACTACCAACCTACACACGTAACTTACAGTGGTACCGACCCACCCACCCACCTACACACGTACAATGGTATTGACCCACCCATCCACCCATACATGTACAGTGGTATTGACCCACCCGCCCACCCATACACGAACAGTGGCATTGGAAAAAATCATCAACCCATTATTTTTTGAAACAACAATTAGTCGAACACTTTTACTTATAAAATACAATGTTGTAAGAATTTATAAAACTATGATCTGTTTAATACAAAACATTAATGAAGTTATTACTATCGTGAAAATCTATTTGTATACAGTTTTTAAATATTTAAATATACATTTCAAGCATATTGCTTTTTTGGCGTTGTTGCTGAATGTTTTAGTAACCTGCAATTAATTGTCGCATTTTAAAAGACAAATGTAAACAAAATAGATTTGTATATTTATTTATTAGTTTAAAATCAAAATAAACCGCAAAGTATAGAGTTAATCAGTTCAACATTCCACGGTATTTATTGTTTCAATATACATAATTTATTCAATACTAATTACGTATCTAGTTATAAATTCATCAGTTTGTATCCAAATAGCAATGTTTTCACTCACACGGTTTAGTTAGTATTTTAATATATTTAACCTTAAATTATTTAACTAAAAAATATAAATAATGCTGATTTTTATCAATGTCATTACAGTTATATTTGAAAAGAATGGAACTAGTATTTTTTTATAATTATTAAATTAATGATATTTACTTGAATATATCATTGCACTATTCCTCACTCACTATTCAATATTTAAATAATCCCCACCTAATGTTTCATAAAAAATTTACCATGGAAGAATTTCGTGAACGTGTATTTAACTATAAATAGAATTATACATAGAACAATACTATGTTATAATTGTGATATGATAATATTATAGTGTCTGTCACATTACAATATGTTCAATCAATATGGTTATATAATCATAAATGTTAATTGCCTATGTACAAGCACATAATATTTATAATGACTATGGAACTTTCTCTACTTTGCATTGTTTGTAAATGCATTAAAATAATGATACAAACACAGCAGGTGTTCAAAATTATATTTTGGACTGTTATTATTATTATTTAATTCTTTATTAATATATAATGTACTGAAATTTAGATTTAAAAAATACACATTAATTATTGAACTTTATTATGAAAATTAAATAACTTTGGATTTGAATTATAGAACATTTAATATCGATTGTGTGGTTACAAAACAATAGTAATTTTATCATGTTGACATTTTGTGTACTTAATTTCATGAACATAATACTACTACTGAAGAAATTCAGGACACATGATATGACTGTAGGTATATCCTCAATATATATCTCAGGAAAAGTAACATCATACTTAGAAAATAAAGCTGGTAATTTTTTGGTAGATTATTACAAAACCAAACAACACGTATGAGCCACATAACAAAATAAGTCGTTCATTTTATGAAATCTCTTCTGCTAATTATTTTCTGTTTTTTTTTCATATTAAATAACTTATATAAGTAGGCTACTAAAAGTATTGTTTATACTGGATTTTAATAAAACCATTCAAAGTCTGAAGCCAATACTATTTCATTTACTAATATAAAACATTATATAGTATTACAAAACTTTAATTTATTTATATGATAGTTTTAGATTAATATAATATATAGAGTCTCAAGAAGTCCCCTGAACTTCATGCCCCTGTGATATTGAAGGCACTGATTTCCATTGACAGCACAAGTCATGTAGTATACATGTCGTAATTACTAATTACGACATGTATACTACATGACTTGTGCTGTTTCAATGGAAATCAGTGCCTTAAAAATATCAGAGGCATGAAGTTCAGGGGACTTCTCGTGACTCGCCGGCTGTAAGAATATAAATTTACATAAAAGCACTTTTGGAGTTTTTATAAATCAAGATACAAACACCATTTAACACTAGATTTGTGGTTTCAAGAATTGAGTACCTGATTAGAGCATTTCAATATAGTTGAAATGTAAAATTACAACCATAATTTCAAACATAAATAAATGTATAAATAAAGTACAAATCAGAGATTTTTATTCATTATTATTAATCTCAACATATTATTTTGCTTTAAACACAATGAAAAAGAACACAGTGACTGAAAAATAACGCATGACAGTTAATCTATTATTATCAAATATCTACACTGATATAAATTGTTTGGGGTAACTAATATGTATTGTCACTATGAAGCACAAAAACATTTTGTGTACACATACAAAGTATTAAGTTCTGACATTTACGTAAATAAAATGTTAAACATTTATAGAATTATCAATGAGTAAATACAAACACACACCCGACATTGAGAATCTTGTGGCTCATGGAAAATTTACATTTTCTTGAGGCTCTCTCGGATTGCTTCAATATATATGCTGATCAAATAATTTGCACAATTACATGTGCTCTCATTGCATATTTTCCATTATTATTTAGGTTATATCATTTTCAAAATTGGTTCATTGAGTTTGAATGGTTTTTGTATCTATATTAGGCAGCCAGTATTTAAATATTTTTATATAAATAGCTATCATACCTTCCAATTCTTTCATCTGGAACTTTGGATAGTTAATTAATTAGCAGTATTATAAAATCTTGTTCTCTAAAAACATTATTTATTACTCAAACAAGTTAAGTTTAACACGCGTAATGTAAGAATGGTTATTAACATTAATTTTGTTTAAAATTTAAACAAATATTTATACGATTAATAAATATTAATTCATTGTTTTAATTAATATAATACAATATAAGTTGTGATAAATAAAACTTTTACATGTTACTTTTAATAACCTAAGTTTATCTTCAAGTCACAGCTCGTAATATCTCTAATAATGTTTTGTAAAGAAATGTTGTTTTAATTTTTATGTGTTGCATTGTTCAGTCGGCTGAAGATATTTTAAAAAAAATTAAAATGAATATAAATAGTTTTAGAAACTAACATACATTTATATTAGATTTATTTTATATAATTTTGGTATTGGATCCCTATTCAGAATATACTTGTCTGCTGAAACACCGCAAATGTACTCAATTGGGCTCTAAATGCATTTAAGCCTTTTTATTATTTACACTGAGATAAATAGTATTTATCACTAACTTTTTTTGAGGCCACTAAAAAGACATGAGAAGTATTCCAGGTTTTCAATGATAAAATCAAAAAATAGTATAATATTTTTGTTTTCACGTTATTTTTTAACATTGGATTGTTCATGATTGGTAGACAGTATTTGGAGATTTCCATTTTTAATGTGTTTTAAGGAATAACTATTGTTCCTTAAAATGTGTTGGGCATTGGAGTTTTTAAGATATTTTCTACCTATATTACCTCCGAAAAAAAATTCGTAGGCTAAGACTACTCAATAATATAAGTTCATGGAACTACTGAATAAAACAAACACTGTGGGTAATTTTAAATTCTTCTTCGGACAATAATGTACCCTCAATAGAGTAAATATATAAATAACACTTTCAAAAATTTAAGAACTATTAAATAAATACATATCACAGATATATACCTTGCACAGTCATAATCTAAACTTGTAGTAATATAGTTTTCTCATCCACCTTGAGCTTTTTCACAAATAACAAATAAAAATAACTTTTATTCATTTTTTCCTTCTTTTTCCCCAACGAGCTGGCTGAAAACATTTCATTTTCCACACTGTCAATTTTAATTCTTACAGAAGAATGTTTCATCCCATTTAACTTAACTTCGGGAAAAGAACTTTCCTGCTCTAATAAGATTTACGCCTCACCAACGTTTAGCTTGTTTTTTACTATGGCTCTCGTAAAGATCCGTGACAAAAAGTTATAAATGTTTTCTCATGAAAAAAGCGTCGTACTTTTTCTTTTTTTTCTTTCATAAGCCACTGATAAAAGTAAATTATTCAAATAAGAGTGCCTTGATTCAAAATTAAATCTAAGAAAATTCAAAATAAAAGAAATACTATTTTAATATAATACAAATTCTGGGACTATCTAGCAATAGTTGTACCATGATTGTGGATTGATATGGTATATTATAACTTCTATATCTGTTATCTGAACATGGTAATGTTTAGGTAATATATTCAATTATATATATTTAAAATACATTACACACACCAAAAAACGTAAAAATAGTTCTATAGCTAAATTTAAAATGAACTTACTGTATTTTAAGTAGAATTTACTTCCAGTTTAATGAAGATCCACTCACTTCATTATGTAACTGAAAGATTAATACATGATTTAAACGGAATTGTTAAACATATATATATATATATATTTTTTTTTTTTTGAGTAAGTATCAACATTTGTTTTGTTTATACTGAATTGCTTTGGGTAATATGGCTGGTGTTATCTGGTTAATATTCCCCATCTACGTCGTAATCATTCAGTTTTACTGTCACTGCAGATGGTGGTGGATCTCAGTACGCAATTAAACGCACCGGTATGTCTGTACAGGTAATTGTTCTCATACATTTTAGATCCTTTAAATATTGCAGTATTATGTATTATATAATATTATTTCATCTTAAGACGCTAATCATAAAGGTACACGTGAATATGGATTTAAAATGAGTGTGATAAGTATAGATGAGTGAATGTAGTTATTGTTAAAAAATAACTATAAGCCTAGTTACAAATAAACAGCTGATCCCTTTCAACATTGTTTATGACTTTGATTGTGATCGAAATGAAAACCTTAAGCTACGATAATGGTCAATTAAAAATAAAAGGTTATCGTAATTCGAATAAAATTTATAAACCTAATGACAATCTAGTTTTAATTCCTACTCATAATTAAACTTACTTACAATCTGTATACATTATTTAGATTCCAAATACTGTGGCTTCGTTATTTCAAGCACTTGTAAAATTAAAGTTCCAGTATTTAAACAGTTGATATGAAATTATGTGACATAAATATTACATTGCTTTTATTTTATATTTTGACCGTTTATCTATACATTTTTTAAAACTTTTCCGTTAATTCACTACCACTACTTTTTCCATTACTTCACTACCTTCCATTACTATTTTTTAATCGCAATTACGGTTAGGTTAGGTTAAATTAGTTTACGTCATGTTAGGTTAGGTTAGGTGGCAACTAAAATTGATAGCAAACTGGTAAATCCAATGATTAACTTGTGTGTAAGTTGCGCTCTCCGTGTATTCTTGGAAAGCGATAAAAAAATGCAAGCGATTATTTGCAGATAATAAATACTATTGTGGATGAAAAATGATTGGGAAACAGTTTTAGAGTGTAGGAATATTTATAAAGTAGTAGTGGATTAACGGAAACAAACTAAAAGTTATGGTATTCAATTAACGGAAAAGATCCTATAGTGAGGTCGACTTTGATGAGGTTTTATGTATGTTGATTTTCTAGTGTTTTATTATTGGTATGAGCACAACTCATTAAGAATAGCGTAAGCTTGACCTTCAGGGAGTAGCCTCAGGCCAGCTGTAGCTCTGAGCACCAACGGTGTCTTGGCCCAAGCACTCCACGGTACAAATATCTAACAGCTGAGCTATCTTTTCTGCACCTTGCAAACCAAAATGTCTCTCCCAAATTGATTATGCAATCTATATACATCAATAGGCTAGTTATTTTTTCTTAATATTTCAAAATATATATTCAATTAAATAGTATTGACAGAAGACTTATGACATTTCTTAGAATAAAAGTACAATCATTAAAATTATACGTTTCTTAAATTATTTCATACGTAAGTAGTGCTAAACGATACATTTGTATAATCGAAACAATCTAAATAATTTAAAAAAATCATAAATAATCTGCAAGTTTAAATAAAACATCAATCTGAAAACCTCACTTCGTTTACTTTAAGTTTTTAAGTGGTTTCGAATTATATATTTTTCAATCAAAATAAACATGTTTAATATAATTGTTTTAGAAATAAATGGAACGTATAATAACGATGAACTTATGACAGAGAGTTATAAGTACGAGAAAATAGGGAACTGCGGACAAGACATTAAACTTTGTTGCAGTAGCTTTATGACGTAGATCGCATTTGTGTTATGACGTCATGAAAAGTCCCCGCAACCTTATGGTTGGCCATCTCAACGTGTGTTTTATTGGTGATTTTGTATGATATGTTATTGTATGGCTTATTTTCCAGTTGTGATTGCCTAACAAAAACTTTAATTGCTTTTCTTAGTTCTTTGTCATTAAAATCAATATCTACTACTTAAGCACTATTAATTATGTCCCATAATATAGTTAAATACATTAAATAACTTCTTAATTATCTTAATGAAATTTGTATTACGTAGAATTAGGATGTTTCAGTTTTATCATTACATATTCTTTAAAGCCTACAATTTTTTTTGTTTAGATACAACCTAATTAACAACGTTTTAAGATTTAAAACCGTATCAAAAATAAAATGTAGTATTTGCAAATTCAAAATGAGTACAATTTTCACAAATTGATCTCTTTTCTCATAAGTTTTACAACAAAATATTTTGTTGTAAAAATAACATCCAAGATATTTTGAATGTTACTGTATTTTTAAGAAAAGTAATATTTGAATATTAGTAATAAAAAAACATTATTGATAGTTTAAGATTGTTTAAGGTCTTAGATATTGGAAACTGCATTAATATTTTGAAACATTTTACAATTATTTCATAATTGAAATGAACTAGTAAGACATTTATTATTATATTCTGTATTTCCAAAACCAGGTTAAGCATCTACACATGCAACTTAAGTATGCTTTCATTTATGAATAACATCCATGTTAAATATTAAAAAAAATTTTTATTTCTCTGTCAAACTAAATATTACATAAAACATACAATACTGGACATACAGAAATTTTTGTGTTTTTTGAGATGAGAAAATTTTAAAAACAATAAATTAACTACAAAACCGAACAAGCTTCTAAATGAAAATATTGTTCACATCATTTTAGTCAGATGAAAAATACATATTTTTATCCTCTTAGGCTTCTCTTCACTGTATTTAGAATGTCGGAAGTGTGTACGTTGAATATTAAGGGTTTGTCGTGGTTTGTCTTCTAGATAAGAACATAGACAGGGTTTATTGGATCGCCAGATTGGATTGAACTTCATGATGAGTGACCTGTGTTTTAAGTTTTCTTTCCCTGTTATCTGATTCTTACTTAGTAGTATTTATTTCTGGGCCCTGACGTAGGTACTTTGTACCATAGCTTTAATGATTGTTAATGGTTCCTGACCATGATCCACACGATATGATATATGTAATAGATAAAGTAATAAGTAAGTACTAAACACAAACTATGGGCATTAAAGAATTCCCGTTGATTACTTAAAAACATTATCCCTGTAAGTATCTACATACATAACACTTCTATACATGCTTTCATGTATAGATGTAAATGTTAATTAAATCATGTGTAACAAGGAAATGACAAGCCAAGTTTTGAAATGAATTATACTCATGTCTTTATAATGTTAAAAAAGTAATTTATGATATATTAATTCTTTGACTATGACAAAGAACACAACATTATTCAAACCATATACAATCGAAGTAAAAACACTAAAACTTTTATCTTCAGGTATACCAACTCTGCAGCTTGTTGGAATTTTTTCTACAGTAAAATATAAATATCGTATGGTTTTTTGTCAGCTGCCATTGAGTAGTTTTTTTCTTTAAGCTGTGGTATGTATTTGGATTAAGATCCAACAGTCATGCAATATATAATATAAAATAAAAGTGATCTCCTCTCACAAAGCTAAATCCAATCCATCGAGCCATTTACCACCTGCCTAATCTATTCTGTTTGTACTAGCCAATCCCTCCATGAAAGAACGCAGAGTAAACACTGTAATTATGTGATCCATTGTTTGGATAGACTCCCCGCAATCACATGATTGAACCAGAGGATTTATCCAGTATACATCTACGCACGCCAGTTCGGAACCGATCTAAAAGTGTCCATTCCTTCCGAGGGAGCATCATTCCATCTACAGGTACTGATGGAGCATTAATAAGGAACGTATTACGTCCATAAAAAAGTGTTCCACGCTATGGCATAGATAGTATTGGGCGAAAAAATTGAACTGCTCAACTGGGAAGCAGTATGTAGAGGTGGGTTTTTGAGATTTCAAGTTACTGTTCTGACGAGGGAGATCCTGGTAATTAACGATCTTATTGAATTCTTTAAGTATTGCCCTCTGAAGTCTTATCTCTGGAGGAGCTATATTGCACAGTAGCGGGAACTAAGGAAGTGGAGTTGCCCTGAGAGTACCACTAATAGCTCTCATAGCTCTATTAAGTTGGACATCAATCGATTTTGTACGTGCATTATTTAACCATACGGGATAACTGTATTCAGCATCGGAATAAACCAGTGACAAAGCAGTAGTACGAAGGACGTGTGTGTTGGCTCCTCAAGTTGTTCTAGCAATATGATGTAAAAAGTTTGCCCTGGTTTTAATTTTAGCTGCTGTTTTTTGAAGATGGCTTTTCAACGTAAGCGATCGATCTAATGTTACTCCCAGGTACTGTGGATAGTCATTATGATGGAGCTTTGTTCATAATAATAAATAATAATAATAAATAATTTAATTAATTAATTTAATAATTAATAAAAAATATGGTCAGTTTTCGATTAGCTAGTCTGGTAGTTAGGTGGAAACAGGCTACTTTGGTTTTTGATGGGTTAGGATTTAGCTTCCAAGATCTAAAATATCCTTCGAGGGCTGCAAGGTCACTTGTGAGTGTTTCTACATTAAAATGAAAAGTATTTAATACGTTTTTTAAATTTTTCATCATTATTAAGACACCAACGGTCAACATATGGGTGCATATGGGGGGCGAATGATTGTGATGATTATGAATTATCGAGTATAGTTATTGTTACTAAGGTAAACTTTTCCTCAGGAAAAGATATTTATTAATAGCTCTATCTGGACAAGGAAACTAAGGGACCTACAGTTTTACGTGGAATCCGAACCAAGCAATGTTTGTCTGTTTTTAACTATCTGATAAGTAACAAGTAACAGATTATAAATATTTGTAATTTCTTATTTCTAATTAAGTAAACAAAGTTATAATAGCTTTTTGCAAATATTATTTAAAACACGAAGGAAAATATGTATTTGTAGGTGTACACGCTTTAAAAAAGAGTTTACATTTTTAAGCCCATCCCCATCTAAAATAATGGTAGCTCAGTTTTACTGTCTCTGCAGCTTGTGGTGAAGGTTTTATTACACAATATATCATATTAAAGTTTAGATAGCTCTCATGGGAAGTCTTGTGAGACATAATTGGTATTACACATCTAAGTTATGATCGTTTAGGTTTACACTACCTCTGCAGATTGTAGTTAATGTTTCATTACACAGTAAAATATGCCAGAGCTGCAGAACGTACTGTTTTTGGATAAATTTAAGTAAATATATAATCTAGTTATATCTATATTTTAAATTCATAAAACAGTGTGAGAATAAACTTGAAACACTCTTGTTATCTTTTATAGAAGTCGATTAGATTAGTATTTTTACATAATGTAGTAATGAAATACGTATGTGTAAAAGTAATGAATATTTACTGGATGGATGCATTGTTTATAAATAACTGTTACAGAACGTTTCTGTACAGTACGTTAGTTAACTTTATGTTTTATTAGATATGTTGGACATGTTCCGTTAATTCACTGCCACTACTTTTTTCATCGTAACTACGTTAAGTTGGTTAGGTGGCTACTAAAGTTGGTCACAAACTAGTAAATCCAATGATTAACTTACCGCCGGATCGCTCTCCGTGTGAAAGTTCTTAGAAGTGATAAGATAAGGCCAGTGATATCGGATTCCTAGCGGATAAGGAATACTACAGTGAACATAAACATGATTGGGGAACAGTTTTTAGGGACATATAATATGTATCAAGCGGTAATGCATTAACGGAAAAAATTAGTGGTAGCGAATAAACCAAAAAGATCCGAGATGTTAAATTTTTAAAACATAAGTTCTGATAAACGCTTAAATTGGTTAGCATTTTTTAAACGATAAAAAATTGGTAGCAGAGCGTGGTTCAATTGAGACCCATCCCCCCCACCAAAGCTGGGAAGCGTGCCAACCGGGGGATGGCTCAAAACAAGTCGAGCGATGGGATCACGGGTGGCAGTTGGAGGGTCAAAATAACACTCGGCAGCTGAGCAAAACTAACTTTATTATCATGAAAACCAGAAAATACTAATAAATCAAAACGGCAGAGGGCCCCAACATAAAAGGCAGAAGGCCACAATATAAATTTTCACTTAAATAAATAACAACACACTAAAATTACCAAGATACTAAACAATTATAACAAACGCTATAAATACCACAAACTCTACAAATACCAAAATTTAACAATCAATTTTTGTATGGCCTATCTGCAGTTTAGCCTGAGACACCCCAAAACGTAAGAAAATATTAAGCCCCAAATAAACGTGAAAATTTAGAAAACTTTTGGATCACCACACTTAAACCGGCAATTTAGCCCACACATCCCTTGATTCCACCGGGCCAGCGAGTAAGCCGGAATCCCTGGGCAGCTCCGAATTAAAAGTTAAGCAAAGAACAATAATCCCCTTTTGGTGAAAGTTTAAAAATTAAATAATTTAAAAGAAAATCTAACACGGTACCGTTCTATTATCCCCTGACATCAATAATACAATTAACAACGAAAAAATAAATAACAACTAGGCCTAAACATATAAATAAATAACAACATGGTTTAACAATGGGGACCTAACCAATATAAAATTTAAAAACTATAACAAAAATAAACTACGTCAAGATTAACCATAACAAATAAACTAACTAAATAAATAACAATAAATATAAACTTTTCCTTTTTTTTTTTTAATTTTAAATATATATAGCTCTGGCAATGTCCCCATGGCTGTTTCATACACTGTTATCACTCTGTCCAAAGTTAGGCCTAGGCCACATACAGTTCCATAAACATTTTTTTTCTTCTTTTATATTTCATGATTTTTTCTTTTTATTTCTTTTTTTTTCTTTTAATATCACCAAAACCCCTCAGCTCAGCCGCCGGGAAACTACATAGAACGCACTGACCTGAGGACAGAAGACTTCTACCACCACAGATGTAGAGCGGGTAGCTGGCGACTCCAGACTCCAACATGGTCCTCAGGCCAGGCTAGCAGTGCAGAAGGTCGGCAATCCCCGGACGGCAGGCCGAGGGCTGAACGTCCCACTCGAGGACCCTGGACTGTAGGGCAACACCACAGCACATTAAAACCAGTCCAGCCATCACAACACAAAATATTACACATAACCCCTAATACATGAAATGGCAAAACAAAACCAGAACAGACAAAATTATACAGGATTAGCACACTAGAAAAAATAAAAGATCTATTTTTTAGGTCATGAATAATTATGTTGGCAAACTCAGATTTAAGAAAAATTACAATTAACAAATTATAAAAGAATTAATTACGTATATGGACTTAAAAAAATGACAAACTGAAAATGAGGCTATGGATACATGAGCAATAGTTATAACCTGAAAAGCAAATTACACCGATAGGCTAGGTTATTGTCAATGAACATAAAATATGGTAAATCGGTAACTACAACTGTAAAAAGGCTCAATAAACATCATACAGAATTAAAATTGAAAATAAAACAAGATATAATAAAGCAATTACTGGTAAACCTGTAACCTGGAGCACATGGCTCAAACATAGGTTAACTAAACTAGACAAAGAAAATACAAATTTAACAAAACCCTAAAACACAAGCAAGAACGATTAATATGATGGAAACAAAATATTCTCACCAAAAGGGTGATTCGATATTAGAAATTACAAAAGAACACTTACGTTTTGTGTCTCTCAGCCACGCATAGTTAGTTGATCGGCAGACAGCACAAGACTAACCTCCGCAGACCCACAGAACAGCTCGAACCATCTAGAAGGCTGGCCAAGCGGACCGAAACTTCTGGAACACGGAACTTAACGGAACCGGGCCAACGGCTACCAAAGTACGCGGAACGCAGAGCGTGAGCGATCTCAGGCAGCCTGGCAGACAAGGAAAAAAAAACCGAAATGTACCGGTCAAAGACCCGGTACAGCAGTAAAACACAAGTAACTACGATGTATTATATTTAATAGTTCTTATATTTAAGGAATAACAATTAAATGACATCTCAGAGTGCACTTTTTAACAATATCACACCCCTCATTGATAAAAAAAAACCCATATTGTATTTAAATGTAAAGTAAGTCATGTCTGTGCTCAAAGTCTTCTTTATTCGCCAAAGTCAGTCACGTTGTACACGCGTGTCAAAGTTAATTCTCTTTTCAAACAAGTAAAGAATCTGCCATAATTGTCATGTAGGTAAGTATGCAAGGTACAATTTCTGGACTGTATTATTGGAATATAAAAATATACAATATATCACAACAAAGGGTTTCTACGTGTTATTTTAGTGGTTTTTTCACCTATTTTAGAGCAACATTAGAAAGTTAAATTTTGTTTCGTCAGAACTTTCATAGGCCTACCGAAAAATATGACCACACCTTATGTCCACCCCTGAGATGTATAACATTAAAACAAAAATGTTGGTTCAAAACCTCACAAGTAACAGGGATTTTACGAAAAATTGTTATTTGTACAACTAGTGCGTAAAGTGCCACTTTGTTGTACGAGAGAAATGCTTACGCACCAGCCGCAGGCGAGTGCATTTTTACTACAATTGTAATGCAGTAGACTATCTGGTGTATTATTACTACAATCACTATCAAAATACACGCCATCGCCATCCATTTTTTCTAAATAACCAGTCTTATTTAAACTTGTTTTAAGAAATAGGTTATGTGAACAGTTCAAAACGTTTGACAGCAACAAACACTACGTCGCTGTTTTGTTTACATCCGGTGCTGCCAACTTAATTATTTGTTGGCGTACACGACGTTAATTGGATATGGCCAATAGATGTATTATTTATGCTGTTAAGTTAAAAACTTGGAGTGTGGTAAAATAAAACGAGAGTGGTAAAGTAAAACGAGTACTGTAATGTTTAGATGCAGGAATCTTACACTTTGCGACTTGTATGGAGTGCAGGAACAGCCTCTATGTTAGGCAAGTGTATAAACAATATATTTTTCATTTCATTTCAAACTAAATTTAACCAGCCAACAATCAACCGGATAAACCGCACATGCCATTGAGAGTTAAATCTGCTGTGAACTGCTATATGGTGGCCACATAATCTTCTTAGGCTCACTCAAAGGGGGAGAGTTTTCATTTAATTGGCCAACACTTGCTTTAAAGGCCCCACAATAAATCTTTCTGTTTTATTACCTGAAAGTGAATTATATGTAACAATAGGTAATATTTATCGATTCTACCAGTAAGTTTTTATACTTCAATTGTATAAACCATATAGTTATGAACATTCATGAATATTGGAAAAAAGTGTTATACTACAGTTTTTATATAAATAAAAAACATTATAATTAATTCAACTAAATGTAATGAACATTAATAAAGTGTTATAAACATAATCTCTAAATTGATAAAAATCCTATCAATGTTCAACCTCGATTTTTGTCTTTTTCATTTCGATTGCAGTTTTAAGCAGATGGCAAACCTAACTTATTTTACTATTCTCAAATAAATAAATGTTTCCTAAAGTTAATGTAAAGTGTAGCATTGTTTGACTATTAGGACAGTTCATAGTATTTTGATTACTGTTAATGCATTAATGTATTTCTTTAAATATATTATTAAATACCATTGCTTATACACGTCATCTAACAATCCTAAACTATATGTAAGATATTTTAGTGGAGCAGTTGAGAACCTAATATATTTAGTCCCTACTAAAATAAATTTGTGAATTATTAACTAAAATTCCATTACTATGAAGGAAACGCCCTTTTTCAATTGACTATTTATTTGTACTATAGTTATTATTTATATACATTTACTTAAGAGGAGTCAGAACAAGAAATTTTTAATGTTTAACAAAATTATGGTTTTATTGAACTTTAATCTCCAATTCTTCCTCTTTCCAAAGATATATATTATTATATGTATAAATATATACAACATGTAAAAAAAATAAGTTATGTAGACGTGCACGAATGGATTTTGCGTTTTTAATTTAAAAAAATCCAAAATGGATTTTGGATTTTTTTTGTGATTAATTATTATTTGGTAATTAATTATGCTTGTAATTATACAGTAGTATAATGGCAAGCATAATTATAATACTGTAATTGAAAATTAATATTGAATAAGTAGTAAGTTTCAATACCTTATTCATTTTATTTTTAGTTATTTTTGATTTTCCGAAACTTAATATTTTTACGTTTTGATGTCGTATATCTCAGTAACCATAGAAGATAACTTCATAAACTTTTCAGGATAGGTTTATAATAGTATATTGTAGTTCTCTGCATGAGGGTTTCAAGATTTGTTATTTATTTCTCAAGGAAAAATTTTTTTAACAGAAATTTGAGGGTAAAAAAGGTATATTTGAAAAAAAAAATCATTAAAATTTTTGTTTTTGTTCTTATACTAAAATCTTCTGCAGGGACCTCGATAGTGAACCCTTATTTTGTACAAAAAAACTTTAAAGCTCTATGTCTAATAGTTTTTGTGTTATATGACATAAACTTAGCATTACGGTCTTAAGGCGTTCGCACTTCCTTATTAAGGACGTCTCAACTGAGCGGAGAGTACAGATTGATAACAGATTATCTCTTGCACGTCCAGGAAGTGTGTTAAAATGTTATTGTTTTTAATAAAGTTAACTTCATAAGTAAATCCAAAAATACATTTTTATTAATATTAATATAAAAACTACGTTTTCAAAACTAATCAATAGTGAATTTAAACATCATGTCATGCTAATAAAGTAATATTCGATTTGCGAGATACGATTATTACCTACGTTAAAGTATTAATGAGTATTGCCTACGTTAAATTCATTTTTATTCTTATTTGGAATTATTATTAATGCAACTCAATGTTAATTCTTTTAATTTATTTTGTGTATTTGTGTATCTACTGTATTAAATATATACGCACTGTGGTATTGACCCACCTGCCCACCCATATACGCACTGTGGTATTGACCCACCTGCCCACCCATACACGCACTGTGGTATTTACCCACCCGCCCAACCATACACATACAGTGGTATTGACCCACCCGCCCACCCATACACGTACAGTGGTACACGTACTGTACCCTATAAAGTAAGCAAATAACAATGTAGTGGTGTAAGTATTTTTTAAAGTCTGTTGTAAATTAATTTAATTCGATTCATTCCACAATGCTGAAAGGAATTATGCTGCTGCCAACTGCTGATTACCAAGGAGATGACGCGCAGCTTAATTACCTCTCGATGGTTAAGTAGCTTTTGCAGAGAATCTGGCTTAAAATAAAACTTAAAAGTGTGGAACTTGTAAACAAAGATTTTAATCGTTAACTTCCTGTAGTTTCATACAGAGCTAATTTATAGATTACTTATATAAACCTTTTTAGTGATACTATCTTACCATAGTAGAAATAATAACTATATTTATAATATAAATGATTATTATGAATAAAGAAATTTTAAATTTATAAAACATAAATGTAATAGATTGCACTTCTAACTATCGCAAAGTTTTTACTATAGCTTTTTATAATTATAACCTCAAAAACGCCCACCCAAAAGAAAACATAAATTTGTTGGCTTTCTAGCATTACTTGGCAATTTGATAAACGACCAACTTAATTCATACACACACACACATATATATATTTATATATATATATATACATATACATACATACATGGGGCGGGTTGTGTGTGTATGAGTTCGTGATCTCAGCTGAATACGTTTAGAAGGTTAGATGCATACTACACAACCTTCTTGACCCACCCACCCACCCATACACGTACAGTAGTATTAATTTCTCTTCATTAATTTCTAAGACGCCGATCGTAGAGATATGGACGAATATGAGGGGTGAATGAGTGTGATGAGTGTAAAGAGACGAGTTTACTAACTGCTAATATCTGAGTTAGACAAGCCAGGGAGGACTATTTCTTAATAGCCCAATAGCCAAGAAAACTATGAGACGTATAGATTAACATAGAATCCGTACCACGTAGTGTTGGTCTGATTTTCAGCAAACTGGCAAGTCTGACACTCAGTTCTCTTCCCTACACAACATCTGAACTTTGACTACTCTCCAACATGGACACTAAAAATAACAGTTTCAATGAACCATATTACAGTGACATATTATAAGGCAACTATTAAATATTAACCATTGTTGTTTAGTGTTTATTGGCTTATTTGTCATTAAAACATGTTAGTTCGTCAACTACATCCACAATGTGTCCATGTTTACCTTGTCCTAGTTTGTGTACAAACCAGAGCTCTAGTGTACTACAGGTGACACAAACATTAGCTTGACCTACAATCAATCGGCAGGAGTTGGACACCTAATACTATTTTATTATTAATATAAAATACACGATATTTTAGGTGCATTGATCGACCACAGCTGTATTATTTTCTCTCCATTTTTCTTATTTATAAAGTATATATTTTATATGTACTTTGACACATTACTTTTACACATTACTTTCAAGTGCATGCAAATTATTAAACATGAAATGATGCATATATTACATAGGTATAATTAAGTTGGATAATTGTATCATTATAAGGACCTAATACTTACCTTAATCATATAAAAAGTTCATATTTTTGAGCTTGCATATTTTATGCGTTATCTCCTACAGAAGCTTCATTCAACACAGGTGGCATACATGAATTTACCACAACTGTGTGTTTTACACTGAATCATACTTACAATATCTGATACAAACTAACTGGACTGTCAGTTATGTTCTTCAGCAGTATAAAAATTTCAATTAATTATATTCTTTATTAGTTGCATTAGAGAAATAAGATCAAAATAAACTTAATAACTGTTTACTAATTTATCAAACTTGGGGACTAAATATTGAGATTGTACACGGGAGAATAAGCTTAGTCTTCTCAATGCCGACAAGACGTTTACCTAAGTGTTGATATCGACATGGATACTACTGAGAAGTCTGGGGTGTCCATGTTGGGTGGTAGTCAGTACCTGGATGTTGTGTAGGGGAGATAACTGAGTATTAGGCTTGTCAATTAGCTTAAAATCAGACTGATACTAGGTAGTCAATATCAGATTTAAAGCTGTTGGTCCCTTAGGCACCCTTGCTATTGGGATGTTAATAAATGACCTTTTGTGAGCATAAGTGAACTGAATTAGTAACCAGACTACACAGATCATCCGTACACACCCTATACTCCTGTAATCATTCGTATATTAATATTTCACCTCTATTGAATTTCATATATTTTTGCGTAAGACTGCTGATTTTATATGATTATATTATACCAATTAACTTGAAGTTGTTTTTTTGATTTGAAATGCTGTCTGATGTTATTTAACGACCCATTAAATATTGTTATTTAAAAATAGTAATTTATCTGATTATAACACAGTTCTTCCGATATCTTTTATGACACAATTAACCACAAAACTCCCACTAACTATATTTTTTTGAGCTTACTAAACATTTTATGGAATGTGTAATTATACAAGCTCTGGTCAAATTACACTTTTTTTACTGTTGTCTATTATCTTTATCAAAAGACTAGGCACTATTGTATGTATCTTCTGTTTTCAATTTGTTTCATATATGTACAATTTAACATACAAAATTTATTGTTTTAGAACAAGATATATCACTGATCATTTATTGAAAGGCAGAAACTCAATTATATTAGGTAGTGTATTTGTAACAAATAATAAGGTTAAAATACTTTTGCAGTCTTCAGCTACATAATCCTATTTATTGGATTACCGACTTCTTTATTTTTTTATCTTTACATTTTTATTCTACGAGCAATCATTACTTAAATTTCTGTGCCCACACCAAGACCAAACAATCGTGTTATCTTGTTGAATTTGCTATTTTAAAAGCAAATTATTTAAGAACTTAAGAAACCTGTTTTAAATAGCCATAAAGTGACTGGTGACAAACCGACGCTGTTTAGGATTCTTAAGATACCAGGGTTTTGTACAGAAAACTTTTCCCAATAAAAGGGTTGTAAGTAAAGCCTCGATAAGTTTCCGACCAATCGGATTCTTACTTTATGTTGTAAAAGTAACGGAATAGTGCCAATAATATTCTAGTAAGTACTTATTAAATATACGGATAATATAGAGCTTCATTACCTTTCAAGTTAATTAGTATATTTTCTTTAATTTAAGTTAAAAAAATATTGATTATTTTTAATTCGGCAATATACAATAAAACTTTTATTTGTATAACATTACGTGTAAAAAGTCTCCTTTTATCTTCATTTACGTCAAATGTATTGCATTTTCAGTAACTAGATCTTAGAAAATCATAAAAACAGTAATTGAAATGATAATAATTTACTCTAAAAATACAATGTATTATAATGGCAGTATTTTTATATAATTTAAAATTAATTAACTACAAAACGCCCTTTGGCATGGAGGGGTGGTTCGAAAACCCACTTCGTGGTTGGTTAAGCCTCTCAAGCCTACTGAGAGGAAAGAAAGTATTATTTAATTGGCCAAGCATGTACTTAAAAAGTTCCTTTGGGGTTTAAAACATCCTGAACAATACTGGACGTTTAATTGTATTCCATTATCACAGTGTTGTTTTCTCGGTAGTTTTATTTTGATTCATATAATATATTTAATATTTAGGAATTTTAATTATCACTTGAGAGCTGTAGCAAACTTCAGGACACTTAAATGTTTTTAAGGTATTTTTTTTAGGAATACTTTTGGATCATAAGAAACAAACAATACATTTTACACTATTGACAATGAGTACAAAACAAGCAAAGTTTAAACTGTGAATTAACCTTAATGATGAAATATTTTAAATTGGAAACTGCTTTTTACTTGGAAATTTTTAACTCTTTGGATATCATAATCCTATATTTTAATGATAAATATAAATGACAGCCAAATCCACTTAGTCATATATGAATAATATGATTGTACCTGTGAATAATTTTTTTTTTACAATATTACATTGCTGTACTTAAATGTTAAGTTGTGTCAGATCACCAGTCATTTTTTCACATTTAGTTCAAATATATAAATAGAGGCTAGTAAACGAAGAACAATAGGCACAGTGGATAAAGGCATTATTAAAACAAATTTAGGCCGAAACATTATAATTCCTGCGGTATTAATTTTTAGGAAGTTATCAACACATTTTTTTTATCTACTCGTTTATATAATCGTTCACCCGGCGCCTAGTTTAGCGCTTTAAGGAATTTAGTTCTAGGTTTTATCGCAACTGCCGCTAAGATTAGTAAATATCCTGACACACTTACTAACAAGCAATGCATTTCCCTCCTCAATCTCCCCTCATAGCCCCCGCCTGCCCCGCCCCAAAAATTCGATAGATGGACATAACTCCCACATTTATAATAAACTCTAGCTCTATATATATATATATATATATATATATATATATATATATATATATATAATATATTTATATAAATAAATAAATAAATATATATATATATATATTTATATATATTTATTCATTTTAAATTTACTATTTAGTAGGTTAGTTAGTACCTTTTGTCCACTATATTCTCAAAGTGTTTATAAAATATATCACACGGTTTATTCATGAGTTATGCGCAAAAAAAAGGCCAAATAAGTCACTTTTGGCAGCCGTGTCTCCATAAAGAACTTTTTTTAAATTTTCCCCCGTAAAACAGTTATACTACATGGATACTAACAATTTTATTCAACAAATTAAAAAAAGAATTTCCGATCGAACACCCAACCGACAAAATAGAGTTAACCGCACAATAGTGGTTTTGACCATTAATAATATAGTTAAATTAAAATTATACGTTTAAATGAGCCAAGATATTGTTTAATCAAACAATATTTAATCAATATGTTCAAGCAACAAATAAATTGTACTACAAATATTATTATTTTTAAATATTAAAGGTAGTATTACAATTAATAATTTTAATTTATTTGTGATCTGTTTATTTAAGATTGCTACGATTAATACAGTTTAGTTGTTGTTGATTATCAACTAACTTCAATGATATGAAAATACATTAACTCAATTATTGGTCGGAGTGCTTCAAATATTCGGTGTTACAAGTGTTAGTTCACTGCCTAAGTTAACAATGTGTCCATGTTTGGTTTGTCCCTGTTTGTGTACGTAACAGGGGTCTATTGTACTACGAGGTCCACAAACATTGTACTGACCTGTTACGTCTTATTTTTATAAAACTGATTTATGGATTGGAGAGTAGAATCTATTATCTTGACTAATGATGGACCCATAATGGATGGTAGCTTTTTCAATTTACATTATTAAAGCTACTTATTGTGTTTTGTGTTAACTTATTCATTATATGCTTTAAACATCGTAATTAACACTTAAGAATAAAATTGTTTCCTTGGGGATGAGAAAATACAAATACATAAATAAATTATAAAGTAACATGTTCTCATTATTTCTTTGCCATATCATTAGTTACAAAATAAATACTGTCATTTACAGAAAATACAAAGTATACCCAATCGTTAATGCATTTTAATGATCTTATTTAATGAGCTTATCCTATAAAGGAATGTTCAATACGTTAATGTATCTGTTTACTTAAAGACTCGCCTAAACAGGTTTTACAAATATTCCTTAATCCGAGCATTTTCTTTATATTTTTTCCAATATATTTAGCGAAGCAGAGTTCCATATAATTTACCCTAGGGAAATCTATAAAATAACGATTTATTACCGTTCCAGTTTGATTCAAATCATGTTTTTATAAATAACAATATATAAACAAATTGAATCTATTAAGGATATTAAACTTTGACCCTGTATATAAAAAGACAAATAACTGATCAAAGATGGCTGACTGTTAAATATGATACATATTCCTTTTACGTTATGATTTATTCACTAATTTACGTGTTCACATACATAATGCTGTTTTTAATAAAGAATATAACTGAATCCATTACTTTTAATTTAATTCTATGCAATGATAATTCCATGTAAAGTCTCACTGAATATCCTCTATAAACTTTAGATTATTTTCCACTTTTATTATAAAAAACTTAATTGGACATTCTTAAATACTTATCGAAATTATTAATAGTTACTTGATTATACTAATTGTCCAAAACATATCCATCTACGACATCATGTCATCTAAGTATAGCAAACATGACTTTTTTATTGATGACACTAGATGGACGATAAATTGCATGCATTATTTTGGGAAAAATTAGCCAGTATAATCATGTATAGTTCAAAACTCGTAAATTTTCAACATATAAAATTGTTAGAAAAGCTGAAGTTGTACATTGATTCTGCATTGACGTTTAATGCAACTTAAGAAATAAAGCCCAGGATTCTATAAGCTGCTTCACGAAGATTACAGCGACAAGTTTCCATTCCACCTATTATCTGGGACTAACTTTCTACAGTCTGGAGTAATTAGCTCTAGACAGCTAATGTTTTAGGTGATTGTTGTGCATACAATTTTAATAATTATTTTTAAAAGTTATATGCTTAATTAATATGCATTATGATGAAGCATCGAAGAAAGTCTGTAATTTAGTACCTTGTGTTGGTGTTGCGTACATTATTATTTTCAAATGAGACTTGCATTAATTACGAGTGATTGACAAGTATTCTCGTATGCATTCATACAATTCTGACGCGTAAGTCCATTAATCGTTTAAATTTTTTTTTCTTTCTACAGCTAATTAAATTGTATTATTATTATAATTACATTTTTTAGTCATTCACTTAAACCTTCTTTAAGTTGTAGTTGAAAAAAGTTAAGAAAATCGCAATAAAAAATAATAATTATTATTCATTCTAAGAGGCCAAATTTAGAGCTATTGGTGAATATGAGGAGCGTATGAGTGTAGATGAACGAGTGTAGTCTATGTTATTAACTAAGTTCGACTATTAGACGAGCTATCTACTACTAGTTCTATAGCTAGGATAACTAAGGAACCCACAGATTTAAGTGGAATCTGAACCACTTAGTACTAGTCTGATTTTCAGCTAACCGACACGCCTGACACTCAGTTATCTTCTCAGAAAAATATCCATACCCTGATATGGACACTCCAGACTTCTGTAGTAGTGTCCACATCGAAGGTGAGTTGAAGCTGCGTGTGTATTAAGATGACTGAGCATAGAACCTATCGCCTACAATATCCTCAACAGCTGGGTTACAACACTGCGCCACTAGTACCGACAATAGTTTGTACTACACATCCGGAAAACATTTAAATTAGTTCTACAGTTGGCTTTTGTAATTTGATGACGTCATTATTCGTTTCATACAAAGTTGGTAATACACGTTTGCCCTTGAACACTTTAACAAGTCACCTTGAACACATGGTGAGGCCTGTACACGAACTTTACAATTCTTGCCCTGCCAGTTGTTATGTTCATGCTATTAGAAATGCTAATAGCGACTGGCGTGCGATAAATGGTTCCAAAAGGGATTCACATCTAGGAATAACGTGATAAGAGTCAGTTACTTGGGGAATGTGGTGGATAGAAATCTTCTTAGGAGGAGAGAACTGAGTGTAAGGTATGTCAAATATTTGGGAATTGTTCAATACAGCTTGGTCATGGTTTCTCGTGGTTAGAGCAGGATAAGTAGTAGGTTGACTAAGCTGCATGTTAGATGTTGACTGACCATCTTTACGTACAATCTTTAAGTTTGTTAACTGTCGTTTCATGCCCACTACCTCTAAACACTTAATCTAACAAAGAATGCCAAATATTGTGAATAACTTGAATCGGGTGTTTCAACATTATCGTAAGATAAGAGCGTCAAGAATATTAAGCGTGGCTGTTCCTTGGACGGGTGAACATAAATAGATCCCATCCTTGCACGCAGCCCACCTGCTTGGAAGCTATCCTCAACCTGACCTAATAAAATAAGAACTCCTTTAACTTTAATTCGGTAGTAACCCCAGTATCGTCAAATTAGACTCTGAAATACCACTCACCCTTCTGAGACATTCCGCGTAAAGCGGTTTGGGCACATCCCTAAAGGCCTGTCATCTGGTGGCCACCTTACCATTAGTCAATTTACTTTCGATCCTTTATAGCTTATAAGCCCAACCTAAAAATTTCATTACTAGACTTCTCTGCATGTGACAAACTGAGGTTAAAGTTGCACGTGTTGATTTACAAAGGTCAAACGTTGTTTTAACATTAACAATAAAAAGTTTTGTTAATTACCTTTAGAAACTCTAAATAACAAACACAGTATATTATACTATAATAACAGCCTGCACAATATGCTAACTTTACACTTTAGTTACTTTCTGAAGTTTGGAGTGAGTTACTAGCTGTTATATGACGTATTGTTTGATTTGATAGGACTGGAAACCCTCAGTACGTGTTTGGATCAAATAACACACGCTACAGCTAACTAATACAGAAACTTTATCAACAACATCACTAGAAGTTAGTCGGGGCTTCGTTGATTTAATATAGCCAACTCGATCAAAAACTAAAGGGTTTCACTTTTACTTCAGTTTACACAGTTTAACATGACAAAATAAAGAAATAAAAATACTTTATTTTGAGTTTAATTATAAAACAAATGTATTCACCCGACGTGTATGGGGTGGTGGGATAGTACAAATGTTAGGCTATCACTTAAAGAATCTATTATTTTGAAAAAATTAAAATATAATTGCATTTATAAACTCGTAATTATTTTACATGGTTTGTCGTATATTGTTCCATTAAACTAGACTACATCTCTAGGCCTTCTCTTTAGACAGTAACGAATGTCACAGTGACTAATGGTGGGTCAGAAGGGATTTGACTTTGGAGTTGAAACTAATGACCTTTACTAAGCTTAGCCCTAAATTATATACTTTATTCTACATTTGACTTCTATAGTTAAATTAAAATTAAATAGAATTTAATATATTATTTAGTTTTACATCTAAGCTTCTTTAAAAACTAAGTACATGCAAAAAAAATACTGTTAAAATGAAAATGTAAAATAGGCATGCAGTAGTTCACAAGTCAAAATAAATGGTAAACAAAAGCATTTATTTGTTAATTTGACAACCAGTTAAACTATCACAAATAAAATGTATTCTTGTTTAATAGCGATGTATAATAATGCAACACAAATCAAATAACACACACAACAATATAAATAATTTACATAAAATGTTAAATTATTGCAACCAAGTTTGAGATTTGTTTTATTACGTTCCGTTATAAATACTTAGTAAAGGAATGGAAATTTTTATTATATATTTTTAAAATCTAATTTTCTAAAGTAAATAAGTACAATATTTGTTTACGTGTGCTAATTTATGATAAAATATTTGAGACTAAGCGTAAATTTAATTACTTTGACATTGTTGAGTAAATAATAGGTTATAATTAATTAAAAAATACTTCTCTGTGCTATGTATACTTTCAGGTACATCTTCTTAAACTTTTAAATATTTTGGCGAAGTATTTAAACTTGTTATTTGAAAATATATAATTAATTGAGCTATTATTTTACATATCTCTAAAATATATGAGGAATCTCTCTTAGTAAAATCTTCAGATTTTATTTTGTAAGGAGTAAAGCTGAGATTACAGATAAAGCTTTTCTTACCTGCTCTGTTCTATTGTTATAGGCTGTGGAGTTCGCCTAAACTTTTAGTTATAGCCACTTTGAGTAACAAAGCTCAAGCTTAGTAATCTAAACTTTAGTTATTATTATGCTATTTCCTCTGTTTAAGAAGTGACTAATTTTTGATAAATGTGTAGATAAAACTGACGGAAGGTTATTTTGACAATATCCTAGATATAATATTTTGAAATGTATGAATATTACTTAGTTTTATTCACATGCCTCACAATAGTCATAAGAAAACCAAAGTGGTTCATACAATTTTTAAAAACCACCATGAGAAATATTCACTCTTAACATAAAGTACACCAGTACTATAAATATTACATATAATAAATAAAGAGGATTTTAATAAGTAAGACAATAAATATTTACATTAATATGTATTTTGCTTTTGTAATGTAGCAATTATAAACATTTATTTATCGTATAATATGTTAAAAATTTATATTAGATGACATAACTGATCAATTTTGGTAAATATTTACTTCCTTTATTTGTCACTTTGGGAAATAAATCAAACAAAGTGTTAAAACCAAAGTACACTCTGATATATGTAATTCATTTAATTAATACTATACGTAGCTTAATCAGTCCAACTAATATAATTCCTATATTCATAATTTAAACAAACTAATGTTACAATGTAAAGTGAGTGGCTTATGACCTCGTAGATGCTCAAAGTGATTATGTCGTAAGATGTTCATAAACGATTGTGATATGTTATATAAAACTATAATAATAAAATAATATTTTTTGGATAGTACTTTTTTTAATTGATGATCAAGCATTTCATTTAGCGTATTTATATATTTAATTATTTTCGAACTATTTACAATCTAAATTGCAACAGGGGGTAGTGACTAACGTTAATAACTTCAATTAACATAAAGTTTCAAAACAATAAAAGGAACTTTTCTGTTAATTCACTACTACTACTTTGGTTGGGTTGTATTGGGTTTGTTTATTAGCGAAATTACATATGTTATGTTAGCTTTGTTTAGGTTATGTCGGGTTTGGTTAGGTTATGTTTGTTTAGGTTGTGTCGATTTTGGTTATGTTAGGTTTGTTTAGGTTATGTCGGGTTTGGTTATGTTATGTTAGGTTTGTTTATGCTATGTCAGGTTTTTTTATGTTAGGTTTGTTTATGTTATGTCGTGTTTGGTTATGTTAGGTTTGTTTAGGTTATGTCGGGTTTCGTTAGGTTATGTTAGGTTTGCTTAGGTTATGTTGGGTTTGGTTATGTTAGGTTTGGTTAGGTTTGTTTGGGTTGTGTTATTTTTGGTTTGGTCATGTTAGGTTAGCCAAGTTATTTTTATGGTAGTTAATTAATGGAACAGATCCAATAAAAACATTTTAACACAGTCAATTGTTAACATTAAAAGAAGAGTAGTTCGTTCGTTACAAAAAATATCTTTTGCAATAAAACGTTAGCACTAAAGTTACTCGAGATATTAGCAAAATTATGATGCCATAAAAAGTCTCATATCGCCTAACCCTCATGTTTGCTACCACTAGGTAACCTTTATAGCAGGTTTAGTGTGTGGGGGGGGGGGGGTTATGTAGCAGCTATCTCTGACCTTATGTAACAACAAACTATGTTGTATATAACCAGTGTTGTTGTATATAACGAGTGCTTTGATTAGCAACTGACATCATTTGGACAATAATGTTGTCAATTACTTAAGGAGTTGTTATAATTTGTTTTCATTATTTAAAATGTTATTAATAAATATTTTTGTATAAAATCAGTGAATGGGTTTCGAATAAATATATATTTGCGTATATTACTATGAATACACGTTAACTTCATGAATAATTAATTATTTAGGTAAAAGGAAAACGTTTGTTCACTAAAGGGTTATTATCTTCTAACTGCCAGTTATTTTGTAAATCATATTAGATTACATTTTCGAATGTTATGCCATAAACAGTTCCTTAAAACTTAAAACATTTTAAAACTATTCTTGATGATCTTGTTAAAGTTTTTAAAGACACTGAATATTAATAATATATATACTTAAACGTATGACGAATAATGAAATATTGAAAAAAAAAAAAAAACATGTGGTAGATTTATTTGAATATACTTTGATTATAATAGTTGGTTATCTTATATTTAAATTAAAATTTAAAATAATACGTTTGATTGGAAGATACTTATGTCATTGAGTAGGTTGAGTGGATGAAAGTTTTTGATTTATACATGTCAAATTGGTCCAGAGATATAATTTTTTGTTCCTCATTGCATATATTTAATGGTTTTAGGCTTGTTTTGAGATTGGAGTAATTATGGTTGTTTTTACAAGATATTCGGCAAAATTTAATTTATCTAATTGATATTTAACGAATTCGTCATAAGTGATTCAGAAAAACAACACTACAAAGAAGAAAACTTGTAAATTTAATTTGACACAAACAAAAATATGGACTTATTTACGTTTATTTATTGAGCATAAAACTAATGCTGCTTAATGTATTGATTCTCAACTAGTTGGTTAACATTTTATATAATATTAGTGCTTGTATTTTTCCATATAAAAATTATCTATTAGTTTAAGTTTACTACACAAAACTGGCACAATGATCAAATGAGTTCTAAAACAAACACTTTTTTGTTATCTTAGATATGATTAGCTGCTTCATATTTTTAAAATTGAACTTTAATTTGTCTGATAAGTTTATGTTTGTACCCTAAATAACATTATATATAATTATAAATGTGTAGCAACAATGTTACGAAATGTAATGCCACATGAGAATAACATTTAATTGCTCTAAAATCATATTTATACTATAAAAAGTGCTCTATATTATCAGTAGAAAAGGCTGGAATTTTATCAAAGGGGGCTCCATTGTCTTATCCGATTCCCTCTGTCACTGGCAGGTACAACAATACATTGTGTGACTGTCCACTTTCGGCGTGAAACAACCCCGACTTGACACTTTTCCGCTTTTTTTTGCTTCTTGTCAGATATGGTACGTTAGGTTTAACGTAAATTTATTTGGTATAAATTAATTTGCTATAGACCATTTTGAAAACATTACTCAATATATTGCTTTAAAAGACACTCTACTGTATTTCGAGCAATGCCCACTTATGGATCAAACATTTATTTTTAAGTTCAATATGCTGAATTATTGAATGATTACAACACTAAATTATATTAAATATCATATAAATTGCGTTTAGAGAAAACCTTTTAGTCGCAGGGATTAGAATCAGAGAGTAATTATTCACAAGTATTTGTTTGAAATATTATGTATATGATAGCTTAAATGTATATTTTTAGAGGAATAACACATCCTGCATTGTTTTTCTTTGTATTTATTGTTGTATTTTGGAACAGTTTGAATTATTCATAGTTTTAATGATTTTTACTATAAACATTTTGAGTAACACTTTATCAAACATATTTGTAGTGGATCAACATATTAGTATATTTAAAATAAACCATAATTATAATAACAATAAATCCATAAATAGTTTAAATTTCATTCATAGTACATGAAAACTGGATAATTTGGTACTAAAACTATAAAAATAATTTAAACCATAAAAACTATTAGAATTAGTTCAAAATGTAAAAACCCAAAATTTAGAAAGAAAAAGAATGTTTAGTTATGTATTTATGTATTAACTGAATAAGATTCGTAGTTATATAAAAAAGTAATATATATATATATATATATATATATATATATATATATATATATATCTAGATAATTCTTGCAAGTCAGAAGTTCAATGATTACGCAACATAGAAAACGTTATAAGTGACGTCACACAACACAAATATGTTACAATATAAACACAAGATGCACAAATAAAATCCATTTCTCTTGTTTTAAAAATTAGAAACCTGAAAGATCTTTTGTAGCAAAACGCCTTCTGACTCGTACCCACAGTTTGAATAAAATAGATGAAAATGTAGATATTCTAAAAGTTTGTAAGAAGGGTAGGATTATAAATGCAAGAGAAGAGTTATTTATGTTTAAAGAAAAATTTAAGGATCGTGATAAACTGACAAATAAACAGATTAAATTTTAATTCCGAAATAGTTTTCAATAATGTGTTTTCAGTGGTTAAAAGAACAGAAGCTATTTAAAAGATATTATGATTTTTTTATATATTTTATCTTTACTTGTTCAACATCATAGCTAGAGTTTGTGTTCAATTGTATTAATGTCATCAAGTTTTTGTCAGTCATCTGAATCATGTAGTATATGCATTGTAAATTGGCATTGCCATTGAAAATAAAAATAAAACAAAAAATAGAAGTAACAGCCAATAGGAATTAGCCAATAATATGACATCAGCCGCCATTTTGACATTTCCAACCAAAAGAATCACGTGATCGTAGGCCTATAAATTGAGTTGTTGAACACCATTTTTCATTCTTTTGTGAATCCCTCTGGAAGGTGAGCGTAGTTTACCGAAATCGATCACCATAATGTTTGTGCATTTTGTACTTTTATCGATATGTATTTGTGATTTGTGGCATTCACATGTACTTTATATGTACCAATACGTAATATTCTGATTAAAAATATATTTAATCAATACAACTGTATATTGGTTGTTACGTTGCTAAGTGTTAAAATGTAATATTAGCAGAATTTATCTTGTATTAACCCTGAATTGTTTAGTAATATTTGTTATACATTGTTTTTGACCTTGTCCATTCTATGTATACTTATGAAGATGACAATAAAAATTATTCTATTCTATTCAAATATATAATATTTATAGCAGATCTACTTGTTACTAAATACATAAAACCTATCTGCTACTGATTGTAAATCTGTGTTGTGTAAAAGAATTCCACTGAAACAGCACTAAAGTAATGGAAAGACAAAATACGGTCTTTTTATGTCTAGTTAAACCTGACCTCAGCCTAATGGGGCATTGTTTTGAGCCATAACGATGCTTGTCATCGCGGGGTTTCCATCTTTCATTGTTAGATTTATTTTAAAGGAGCAAACCATGAAAATTGCATTTTATTACAAATACAAATATATTTTACAACTAACATATCAAAAGAAATGTTCTGATGGATGTAGCTTTGTAGAAGTGATTAATACAAAATTGTATATTTAATATTGTAAACACTACATATTTTTAGAAATATTGTATTACAATTTGCTTTTATGCAAAGTTGTAACATCTGTTGTGAGGTTTAGTAATAAAACCATTAGTCATTTTTATAACCGTTTAGGGAATATATTGACACAGATTGCATTTTAAAAGCAAATAATGTACCTTGAAAATCTAACAGTATATATGTTAGTTTTATTTAAAACTTTATATTAGTTAACAAACACCCAATAATAATAACGCTTATTAGTCAGGAATCTAAAAGTTCCTCTTTATTTTGTTCTTATTAGTCAATTTAGTCATCTAAATGTATAACAGTTATTTGAAAACGGTAATGAAATTTGAATAAATGATCATCATTTAAATTAAAGATAAGTTAAAATTGAAAATTATACAACAATCTGGAATGTAACACTCTCATACTCCAACATTAATAACAATCGTATCACATTTTTTATCTCTACTTTATGATTTTTATTAATTTACTTTTTTCATAGTATATTTTTTTTTAGTTGTTCATCAGAAAATATTTAGTTTCATTATAAATTATACTTCATTTTAAAGATAATAAAATTATATTTGATCAAGAATAAACGGTCACCAACTTTAAACAGCATAATTTTGTTAGTTTTAACAAGTTAATGTTATTAAATATCAGAATGGTGGAGATGGTCATCATGACCATTCTGAAGAATGATTTAAAGGAAAACTGTAGACTAGATCATAACCATAATATCCTGATAATCGGGGAAAGTTCCCTGAACTGACACTAACTTTGCTCTCTCTCTTGTAGACAATGGTAGTTGTATAGCAAAGCCCTAAATTCTACATAAACTCATCTTGAATAGATATACAGTACAGTAATACCAAAATTATTGTAAGAAATCAAACAGCATAATATTGGAGAACATTATTTTTCTAAAATCAATAACAGCTGGTTGACTAAATATTTTTCAGTAAAACTATTATTTTAACAAAACATATGTTTTTTATTATTGAATTATTTTGTGTGAATTAGAATTGTTGAGAAATGAGAAAAATGTAATTTTGATGTCTAGCCATTTTTTAGTCTCAGTTTAACTCTTTTTATGTACTAATATAATTCTCTTTGTGAATAAATGTCTTTTGTATTGTTTCTTTGAGTATAATCAGATTTTTTTACATTTTGGCGACCGTGACAGGACATTATGAGTATAGAACAAGACAAAGTCAATTTTGAAAGAAACAAGAAATTGAGGAAGACATTGAGAGCAGCTTTCACAAGAATTCATAATGAAATTAGTCTAGAACTAGACAAAGATGAGTGCAATATAAATGAAGTTCGTGGTAAGCTAAGCTGTCTTGAAGGTAAGGCTGACAAACTTAATACCTTAAATAGAGAAATATTAGATTTTTTACTGAATTCTGATGCTGAAGAGAAGGAGTTAGATGAAGAAGTTAGGTAAGCTGATACATATATAGAGAAGTATAATGTAGTCAATTTTATTGCACAGAGTAGATTGATTAGGCCTAGTTCACCTGAGTCGGTGAATGAATCTATAACAAGTAAATCTACATCTGTTAGGAATAAACCTAAACTTCCTACTTTAGAATTCGCTAAGCTAAGCGGAGACTTGAAGGACTGGTTGCCATTTTGGGCACAGTTCAAAAGAATAGATGAAGATGAGGAAATTGACGATATTGATAAATTTCACTATCTTGTACAGGCTACATTGCCTAATTCTAGGGCCCGTCAGATTGTTGAAAGCTACCCTGCTACTTCAGGAAACTATGGTAAAGCATTACAAAGTTTGAAAAATCGTTTTGGTAGAGACGACCTTCTAATAGAGGTCTACGTTAGAGAACTGTTGAAGTTAGTACTAAGTAACTTAAACAGTAAAGTAGGAGTTTCTTTCATCTATGATAAACTAGAAACACAGCTTAGAGCACTGAGACGCTGGGAGTAACAACTGACAAATGTTCCGCCATGCTATATCCCTTAATTGAGTCTTGTTTGCCTGAAGATGTTTTGAGAGCATGGCAGAGACACTCCAGCTATGAGATTGATGCTGAATTGAAAGATCGATTGGAGGCACTGATGAAATTTCTTCAAAAAGAAGTTACCAATGACGAACGCATCACATTGGCTGCGTCGAGTTTTGAAAACACCAAGAGGAGAGAACCTCACCAAAAGGCAAGTAACTTTTCCAAAGTACATAGATTTAAATCTAACGAAGCAGTGCCAACAGCATCAGGTTTGGTTAACCCAAGCAAGCTCGATAAGGTTGCTAGAGTAATAAAATGTGTTTTTTGTGGTTCAAACCACTTAAATGAGAACTGTCAAGATGTTAGTATGTCAGTAGAAGAGAAACTGAAAATACTAGGCAAAAATGGATGTTGTTTCACTTGTACTAAGTATGGGCACAAAAGTAAACATTGCAGGGTACAAGTAAAATGTTCCTTGTGCAATGGTAGACATGCTGTTGTCGTATGTAAAGAGTTTAGTAAAAAATGTGAACAGAATTCTAATGAAAGTTCTTTAGCTAACAATGTACATACTCAAGTATTTTTACAAACATTTCTAGTGAAAATTAGAGGTCAAAATCAAGAGCGAACAGCGCGTGCTATTTTCGACACAGGATCACAAAGATCTTACATTTTGAAGAGTACGGCAAAGGAATTCAACTATGACTCAATCAGGAAGGAAAAACTGGTTCATGGTTTGTTTGGAGGTACAATCACAGAGACAATTGAACATGCTTGTTACAAAATTAGACTGTGTGATTTAAGCAACAGTTATTCCTGCAATTTCGATGTTTTAGATCAAGAAGTGATTTGTAGTGATGTTTTAACAGTCACACCGGGTTCCTGGAGTACCGAGCTCAAAGCACTAGGAATCAGTATCACAGATAGAAATGGACCTATTGAAGTTCTCATCGGTGCAGACGTAGCAGGTAAATTGTATACAGAGAAGCGTCATTTTTTGTCTAATGGATTGGTTGCTATGCATACATTGTTAGGTTGGACATTGATGGGAAAAACCTTTACTGAAGGAAACAACAAATCCAATTCGATGGTAGTTACATCCTTGTTGTCTCCAATGGATAAACCCATTTCAGATTTATGGAGTTTAGATGTGTTGGGAACTAAGGATCCAGAAAAGACCATGACTGAAGCTGCGGATCAAACCAGAGTAATGGATAATTTCTTAGATTCTGTTACAGTGGAAGAAGATGGCAGATATCAAGTCAAATTGCCGTGGATGGAAGATCACCCTCCTTTACCCACAAACTTAAAAATAGCACAAAAAAGACTTGATAACCTTATACATAAACTTAGTTTCAGTGGACACTTGACCACGTATCAACAGGTTTTATCTGACTGGGAGGAAATGGGAATTATAGAGAAGGTTAGTGAAGCAGATTTGGAGTATGGACACTATTTACCCCATCGACACGTGATAAAAGAAAATAGCCTTACAACCAAATTGAGACCTGTATTCGACGCATCAGCTAAAGAGAAGAATCAACCTTCATTGAATGATTGCCTAAATAAAGGTGACAATCTTATAGAACTTATTCCCTCAATATTGAATCGTTTCAGATTGCATAGGTATGGAGTAGTTGCTGATATTGAGAAGGCTTTCCTGCAGATTGGTGTGCATAGTGATGACAGAGATTTTCTACGTTTCCTATGGGTTGATGAAAAGGGAAACCTTATAATTTACAGACATGCTAGAGTTGTATTTGGAGTTACATGTAGTCCATTTATGCTGAGTGCAGTAATCAAGCTTCACTTAGAACGGACTATCAATCTAATTGATTCAGGGTCATCAGACTATTCACGAGAAGTTATTGAGACACTTTTCAAAAGTTTTTATGTGGATAACTGTATGGCGAGTTTTGATGATTTTTCAGAGTTGAATCGATTTGTGGAACAAGCTACTTTCATAATGAAAGATGCTAAGTTTTGTCTGCGATGTTGGGAGTACACTGAAGTTCAGAGTTTTCAACCCAATTCTACACTAACGTCTATTTTAGGTTTAAATTGGAACAGACATACTGATATGATTCAAATTAATTCAGAAAACTTAGATTTTAAAGAACCCGAAATGTTAACAAAGAGATTAATTTTGTCTTTTGCTCACAAATTGTTCGACCCTATTGGCATTACTTGTCCTGCTGCTCTTTTGCCCAAAATATTGCTACAAAAAACTTGGGAAAGTAAAATTAGATGGGATGATGAGGTACCTGAAGATGTTAAACGTTTTTTCCTAAATTGGGCCAAACAATTAGAAGTTTTTTCTACTTTGAAAGTTCCAAGATATTTTGGATATGAAATTGAAGGGAATGTTTCCTGGACAGTTCACTGTTTCTGTGATGCGAGCCAAGATGCTTACGCTTCGGTGGTATTTTTAAGGGGTGAATCTAATGGACGTATAACAGTTCAATTGGTACAAGCTAAGAGTAGAGTCGCACCTGTTAAGAAAATGACTATTCCTCGTTTGGAGTTGATGGCGGCTACTATTGGCGCTCGTTTGACAAATAATGTTTTGAGAAGAATTGGTTTTGAAAATGTTCCAACATGGTATTGGACAGATTCTAGCACAGTCTTGTCATGGATACGGAACGAAGACAAGTGGGTGGTCTTTGTTTGGAATCGCGTTAAGGAAATAAGATCACTAAGAAAAATTGAATCTTGGCATCATGTTCCAGGCCATTTAAATCCTGCCGACTTGCCATCACGTGGATGTTCTCCTAAGCAGCTAGTTGAGTCTAAATGGTGGGAGGGACCACAATGGTTGAGAGATTCGCCAGAAATGTGGCCAAAAGAGACTTCTAAAGAATTTGATAAGGACGAAGTAAACTCAGAATGGAGGAAAAGTAAGTCTATTTCAAAGAATTTTTTAACTTTAGGAATTGAATCCAACAGTTGGCACTGCAGATATTTTTCTAAATTTGATAAGATTGTCAAATTAATAGGCTGGATTTTAAGATTTGGCAACAATGCGAGAAATAAGAACCAGAGACTCTCAGGAAAATTGACAGTAGAGGAGCTAGTTCAAGCACAAAATCAAGTGTTCAAACTTATTCAAAAAGAACACTTTTCTGGTATCAAGGATGAAAAGCTAAAGTCACTGTGTCCTTTTGAAGACAATGATGGCTTGATAAGAATAAAAACTAGGCTTACCGAGAGACCTGATAGTAACAATTTTAATTTGCCAATAGTATTACCAAACAACCATCCTGTCGTTCATGGTTACATTAAATCTAAGCACGAGGAAAATTGTCATGTAGGAGTTCAGGGTCTACTGTCTATTTTAAGGGAAGATGTTTGGATAATCAGTGGGAGGAGGACTGTAAAATCAGTAATTGACAAATGTATAATTTGCAAGAGATACAATGTGAAAAGTTTGGATACCATCCCAGTGCCCCTTCCTTCACATCGAGTTCGAGATGCTTCAGTTTTTGAAGTCTGTGGAGTTGACTTAGCTGGACCTGTTTTCCTACGAGATGGTCAGAAAGCATGGATTACGTTGTTTACTTGTGCGGTATATCGTGCTGTGCACTTGGAATTAGTCACTTCTCTATCTACTGACTCATTTTTACAAAGTTTCAGAAGATTCATTTCCAGGCGTGGTCGTCCATCAATTTTGATTACAGATAATTGAACAAACTTTCAAGGGGCTTACAATGCACTTAAAAGGTTAGACTGGAGTAAGATAGTTGAGTACAGTACTATCAAACGTATAAAGTGGAAATTCAACCCTCCAGCATCACCATGGTGGGGAGGATGGTGGGAGAGGCTTATACGGCTTTTAAAACAACTTCTTCGCAAAGTACTTGGAAGAGCTTGTCTAACCTATGAAGAATTATTGACCATATTATGCAGTTGTGAATCGATTATTAATAGAAGACCTTTAACTTACATTTCAGAAGACAGTAAAGATATGAAGGTTTTGACACCAGCAATGTTTTTGAATGATACAAGGGAGTATGGAGTTCTCGACTTAGACCAGATTGAAAACACTAGTTTGTCTAGACGTTGGGATTATAAACTTAAAGTGAAAGAAGATCTTCAGAAGAGGTTTAGAAGCGAATATTTGAGTCAATTGGTGTTGCATTCGAAGAAAATGAAATCAAGACAAATACAAGTTGGAGAAATTGTCTTACTTGGAAGTGACAATATAAAACGTATGGATTGGCCATTAGTGAAGATTGATAAGATTGTTCCTGGAAAAGATGGTAATACACGTCTGGTGGAGCTAAAACCATCAAAAGGGCGATTGTTAAGACCGATACAACATGTGTATCCACTAGAAATCGTCCATTCTGAAGACAAAAAGAAGTTAACTCATCAAACCGATGACGATGATAAAAGTGAAATATTTTATGAAAAAGGAGAAGCCAATCATTGTCAGAATGTGAACGACCAACAATTTACAAATAGATATGGAAGAACAATTAAGCCACCACAAAGATACCTAAATTGAATAATCATGTTTTGACTTTTCAAGTCAAAAGGTGGGAGAATGTAAGAAATCAAACAGCATAATATTGGAGAACATTATTTTTCTAAAATCAATAACAGCTGGTTGACTAAATATTTTTCAGTAAAACTATTATTTTAACAAAACATATGTTTTTTATTATTGAATTATTTTGTGTGAATTAGAATTGTTGAGAAATGAGAAAAATGTAATTTTGATGTCTAGCCATTTTTTAATCTCAGTTTAACTCTTTTTATGTACTAATATAATTCTCTTTGTGAATAAATGTCTTTTGTATTGTTTCTTTGAGTATAATCTGATTTTTTTAATATAATTTTTAAAATAGTCAACTCTATATCACAGGAAACTAAATTTCCCTACTTTTTACAGGCATGAAAACATTTATTAATTATTACTAAGTGAATATTTTACAGTAATGATAACCCCCCCCCCCATCACAGTGAATGTTCTCTAGTTGTCCTTCTACTAAGCTGTACTATGGAATTAGGCTTGCTAGGCTTACTGAATAAAATATTTAAAAAGGATTCACTTACATAGTTTTTAAATCTTATTTTGGGAGATATTACCTATTCATTATAATTGTGTTTTCATTCAAAGTATTTAGAATCGAAGCTTTTTTAATTATTTATAAAGTACCGTATTGTTGTAGTAAAACAGTTATGCGATCTCTCATTATATAACTAAATATATTTACTGTAATAAATATCAAAGTAAAATGCATAAAGGTATCCAAATTAGATTGTATCCACTTTTACCGTTACACACCTTGAGTATATAGATTTATACATTTACTAAAACCACGTAAAAATTTAACATATACATTTCAAATACCCGATAGTAAACTTTTACTATTAATTTAGAGATATTATTGCATTTTTAGTTTTTAAAATTCATGTGTACTTCCATTAATAAATTAAATTAGGAAACAATTAATATGTTTAATTGAACATTTAATTTCGGTATAAAAAAACAAAAAAAATATTTGCATACAAATTTTAAATATATAAGCAATATTTAATATATTATTAAATGAGGAGTATTGTAATATAGTAATAATTATAAGCAAGGATTGACTGTGTATAAATTAAAATATTTTATTTTGTTTTGTTATTTAATAGCCTACTTAAACATCATTGGAGTACATTACATATTATAATGTATTGCAATATAGCCTCCATAATGAAGTCAAGCTAAACGAAGTACATAAAAGCAATATTATTTTAATTGGTAGAAATCTATTTGAGTTAAATTACCTTTTTGACGATACTAACTAACGTAAAACGTTAAGGATGACGAAAAAAATCCTTAGTCGTTTTTAAAACTGCGAAAGATTTATAATGTTTAGAAAATTATAATTTATCAAACAAGCAGAAATTAACCAATCTTTGGAACAATTTATTATCAACAATATGTCACATTTCTTAGTCCCGCCGAAATGTGGACCAAGAAATCTACTGCATATATTTGTGACAGTGTATATGTTATTTAATTGCCAGGAATACAACATGCATCCTCACTAACGAAATTCTACCATACTCTTATATAAATAATGTGTGAAATTAAATTAAGATTGCCCTTAATATCCGTAAAAATTTTAAACTGCATAGATATGAGTCAACATGTTGTCATTTTAGAATTCCTAATTTCTATGCAATTAGGAATTTTCTATGTAAATGTAAAGTAGCAGTTTCGTCAGTAAATTGTCTAGCCATGAATTACTAACCACTGATTGCCAAGTTTCCTTCATACAAAGGCCTGCCACAGTTGTTCTCAACTGTAGTAGTTGTTGAAGCCATTCTCTCTCGGACTATTCCAGCTTTGGTTTGCGTGAAGTTTGATATTTAACAGCACAATGTGGTAACTTATAATAACAAAGTTTTAATACAGTTTTTGCAGAAGTTCATTTATTTGTAGAGTTAGTTTTGTTTAACATAGGATCATAACTTTACTTAATGCAATTGTTTTAGAACTGACATACGTAACTGACACACAATATGAAAGAGTTTGGGTGTTTAACATTTTTATTATTTGTAAAATTAGTAAATTTAATGATCACATTTAATAGTTTTTAGTCCAATTAAAACTGACATTGCTATTGTTTTATGTAAATTCCACTCTGAAATATACCTGATAATATGGTTTATGGATTTTTAACTCAAAAATAAGAACTAAGAATAATTTACAGAGCATGTTAATTGTTTTCCATGTGTATATATATATTGTAATTTGATTTTTCTGTGTTGTATAGTATAAAAATATAAATAAAAAACCAATTTCTTTGAGGCGATCTAGTACTCCAATTCATTCAGCCGTTAAAGGATATACTTGTTCCCTTAATTTCCAACGAAAGTGTTACTATTTAGTTTAATTTTACAAGCATTAAATTTAATTATATTCTATAAACTATTTTTTACGTGAAGTGTGTGTGTTTGTTTTTCGAAACATGTAATATTATCTAAGGATTCACTTGATTTATTGTTTTGATCGTGGTAAAACATGTACTATCAAATTATCATACTTTTAATATTTTACCTAACTGTTATTCTATAGTTAAATTTTATTACTCTTCATTGTAAAATTACTTACAAACAATTAAGGAAAGATTTTTACCTGTAATTTTATTATTTAATTGGGCTGTCACTTCTGCTTGTTAAAATTACGTTTTTAGTTAATATGGCATACAAAACTAAACGTAACGTTAGAACAAATTAAAATCCAAAAATAAGATTTACTGGAAATAATTAATTTGAAGTCTCACATAATTGACAGTATAAACTATTTAGGTATATTTTCTGTAAATATATGAACTAAAGAATAAGGTGATAATTGCTTAGTCAAATGTTTTAATTATTAAAAACCATGACAGATTTCAATCATAAAAGTGGCACAATTTAAATATAGTATATGTTTATTTCTAAATCATTTTTATCAAATATCTATTGAAGAATATGACAGATAAAACTCAAACTTAAAACGAACATAAACTCAAACTACATACATAAACTGTGGGAACTATTTATTTTAAATAATGCTCTACAGTTAACGTCTAACAATATTTAATAATTGTTTTAAAAGTATTTATTTTGTTCTTGTAACTAATGATTTATAATTTTTATTATTATTAACAAATTTATTTAAAGTCAAATATAATGTAAATGTTAGCAATATTTGCATTACAATTTAGGGCAAATTTACGCGTGTTTTGAACTGGGTTAGTTTTACTCTTAAATATTATTTGTATGGTAAATATATTTAATTCATTATAACGTTGTATAATTTTACTTAATTAAATAAAAACAGTATTAACTGTTAAAAAACATACGAAAGCGAAATAAAATCGTGCTGTTATTACTAAAAGTGTTTATAGTTTTTAAATTTCTAAAAAAAACATATGAATGAAAAAATAATTAATATCTTCATAACAATTATGTATTAACTAAATTGTACTTGCATAAATATACACGTAATTTATTCTCAGGGTTTCACTAGATTGTTCTTTTAAACTAAACTGTAGATAATGTTACAGAGACTAACTAATGGTGGATCAGGAGGGATTTCGACTTTGAGATTGAAACTAATGACCTCTACTGAGTTTAGCCCCTAAGTATATTCTATATTTTACATCCACGTATTAAAATGAGACCTTATTTGAATTTGAATTAACATTTGTTAAAATAAACATTGATTTATGATATGTATGCAGATAAATTTTGGTAAATTAAAATTGTAAAAATGGTTACAATGTACGTATTTAACTATTTTAGACGTTTTGGCGGAGATTCACTGTAAAGATTTCTGAAAAAAATTTTTTGAGATCGTACTTTTAGTACAATTTCAGACTTATTTTTTTAGTTATAAAACCTGCAAGGCTGAAATTACAGGTAAGGTTTTTCTCACTTGCTTTGTTCTTTTGTTACAGGCTATCGAGTTTGCCTGAACTCTTTGTTATAACCCCTCGGGCTTAGCAAAGTTCGAGCAATAGTAATCTAAACTTTTGTGATTATTATACTCTTTTTCTGATAAATCAGTTCAAATTTTCGACTTATCTGTTAAATTGCCAACTAAAGTTCGCACCATTTTTAAAATTTGTATAATGGGAATTATTCTTTGAAAAATAAGTCTATTAAGGCTGTAAATAATATACTTTTAAGGATACATAATATTTGCTACATAAATTTTATTTATTTTTATTGTTACAATGTGGTAATCATAAACATTTCTTTTATGGCTGTCTATAAGCCCATATCATTATTACAGTTTCATAAATATTTTCAATGTATGCCATTAGGAAATCAGTTAAGTTAGTCATGAGAAAATATCTTAAAACCACTATCAACTACAGTACCACATAACGTGTTTCAGTATATTATTATTAACAAATTGAGCCTAATTAGTCTAAACATATATTCAATTACGTATTGTTAGTTTAAAACAACCCAATGTGATACTAACATTGATTATAATTTATAACTAATTCAGTTTTAAAGTGAGTTTGCATTGATAATAATTTTTTTTACATAACAACTGCTTTATATGATTATAAACAATTCTTTAACATGGATTTAAATATCTAAACACTGACGAATTAATTTTAAATGTTAATAATAGTTTGGTTACTAACGTAAAGAACTTCAACTACCCTTAAGTATCACTGCATCAAAACTATTTCAACTCAAGTAAAAGTAAATACATAGGCATGGTAATTTGTTCTTTACATTCAATATCTTATGTAACAAAAAAGTTGCACTAAAGTTATTCGTTCATATTAGCCACGTTGTGGTGTCATAAAAAGTCTCATACCACCTACCCCTCATGTTTATAGCAGGTTTAGTGTGAGGGATGTTTATGGATCAGTTATTCTGACCCTTTATACTATGCATATTTTATAAACCAGGTACTAAATTGTTTATACGAAAATAATTTGAAAAATGTGTGTTCTTAATTACCTAAGTTGATTTCAAACTATGTTTTCAGATTTTTATACAGTACGAAAGAGGGTGTATCTATAAATGAAGTGTAATGGTTTTGACTAGAAATGTTCTTGGAACAAATCTAGTGTATTTTGGCACAGTAAAAAAAATTAGAGCTTATTTTTGTTTTATTACTATTTAAATGATACTGCTTGGAATATAAATTCTGAAGTGTGTGGTTAAGCTGAGTTATGTAATTTTATTATTGTGTTTGTATTTGCTTAGTAAAAATTATTCTAAAAATTAGAATATATAATCCAAAATGTCTAAAATTTATCAAAGGCTATCAAAACCATAACAATTTATTGATTGGCTTTTATGACATAGTTAGATTTTTAGTATGTTTGTACAATCAACAATCTTGATGTATAGCGATGTAAATGTGTACGAAGAATGTTTACAAATTAATTATAATATAATTTGTGACTAACACACAACAACTGTAACATAGTCCCATATATTATTTAAACTGTCATATAATATTGGCAGTGTTACAGGCTGGATGGTAATCAAAGGCATCATTGTCTAAACCGATTGCGAAAAAAACTTTGTATAAAAGTTTTTTTCGCAAACCAAAAACATAAATCTTTCTCTGGCATCTCGTTAAGGTTTGATATGTTATTAGGAAATAAACTACTGTAATATATATCAAACAACTTGTCGTATGTAATATAATTTGTATAATACCAGGCCTCAGATCTAAAACAACTTTATTTGTGAATAACATTCTTGCTTGTAGTTATGATGTGTTAGCTTTGACAGAAACCAATTTGCAGTCTGATATTTATACTGCTGAATTATTATTCCCCGATACTTATAATGTGTTTAGAAAAGATGTGATTCGGTGAATATACAGACACAGGTACACGTACATTGGCATTGACTCACCCGCCCGCCCAACACGTACATTGGCATTGACTCACCCGCCCGCCCATATACGTACAGTGGTATTGACCCACCCACCTGCCCATACACGTACAGTGGTATTGACCCACCCACCCACGCATACACGTACAGTGGTATTGTATGTAATACCATACAATCTACCACTGGCAGATACAACGATACATTGTATGACTGTCCACCCCTCGTGTAAAACTGCCCCAAACTCAACCATTTCAGCTTTATTAGCTTTCTGTAAGATTTTTTACGTTAGTTTTAACCTTCAAGTATAACGCTGGGGTCTATTGGACCTCACTCAATTTTTTTAATTTATCTCTTGTGGATCAAACATTTTTGTATGCATACTTAGCACCTATGTTAAATTTGTTTAATCTTTTATTAACATTTTTCAATGGTTCAGTGATTTTTAAATAAACTATTTTTTTTTTTAATAAATATAGAAAGCATGTAACTTTTACTTTCAGCCAATTATAAACATTTGTATAAAAAATTTTGTTTGGTTGAAAAGTATAACAGTATAAATTACGATTTAGTCTATTATTTATTATAATGAATTGTTGAATTATGAAAGGTATATTTTAACAATTCAGAAATGAAAACTCAACTTTACACACCATTCTATAGTATATTGTTGTAATTTCTTGGATTTATGGAGTTGGAGATAGGCATCATGGCCGAGTGGAAGAATGATGCAAGTCCTTCTGTAAACAAGATCCCAACCGTAATATCCCAACAATGGAGGAACTGACAATAACTTCACTCTCTCTCTTGTAGACAATGGTAGTTACTTAATAAACGGCCTAACTTCTACATAAACTCATCTTTAATAGAAACACATTTACATAAAACGTATTTTCAAAATAACCAACCCTACATCACAGGAAGCAAGGTTTTCCCTTATTTTTTTTACAGGCACAAAAACACGTATTACATTTTCCATGATTATTCTAGTAAATAATCAACCATATAATGTGATTTACCCACAGTACATTTTTCTTATTTATACTTTTTACTGAGCTAGCTTCTAACGGAGTACAAGGGTTGTCGGACTTACTATGTGAAATATTGATAGGAGAAATCACAAAGATAATCCTTATTTTTTGTAAATATATCCTAGTTGTAATCATTACCTTTTTCATACCCATACAGATAACAGCCGTTATTATTAGGCTACTTATTAATGCAATAAAACTGTTATGTAGTATATGCTAATATGTCATTAATAAAGATATTTAATTTGATAGTTAATATATCTATCAAGATATATCCTGTAATGTTTTACAATTAAACAATACGCAAACTGTCACAGAAGTATTTTGTAGACTATTAAGTGAGATAAATATTTTATCCTAAGAAAGGTGACATATCGTTAATCCTGCATTTTTCCAAAGGTTGGTCAAAATCTAGTTGGTTAAAATGAATCGTATTTTTCTAATTACATTCTTAAAATTACTTACGATTATTTATATTACGCTAATTCATTATAATTGTTTTAAGAAGGTTTGTAATTAAGTTAACAAGATAACGTGTTTTCATTTCTACAAATCAACAACACCTTGGTTATGACTATTATAATTGTATTTATAAAAAAATATTTTAAACCTGAGCTATATATAAAAAAAACTACTCAGCTTTACGTTTAGAACCGAACAGTTAATAACAAATATACAAAATCTAAACAATCCTTCATAAGAAATGTAATTTTAGTTTAGTGATTATAGAAAATCACTAACTCAACATGATATTCTTAATGGTTCACAAACCAGGTAAAATGTCTTAAAAACATAATTATTATTAGTAGCTTTATCTAATGTTTTTTCTACGTAACTCGACATCAAGCTCTTAGTGGTCCAAAAGCTTGCCTCGATAATATGGACTAAATATTAACTTAGTGTCTACACAACTTACAAAAGCGAGCTTCAAAGTAAATTTTAATTTAATATTTCAATAGAACTAACATGTTTCAAATAGTTTTTAAATAAAAGCATAAAACTAAATTTATAAATATGAATCTATAAATGTGTAGAATGTATAAATACTAGTTCATTTAGGTCTCATTAAAATTGCTAATATTTTATATTTTATTTAAAGTTGGAGTTTTCCTTGTTAGTAAGCTGCTAGACCTCGAATTACTTATTAATAGTCAAATTTCCTAGAGACAAAGGACTTACCACAGTTGTTCTTAGCTAGAATAGTAGTTGTACACCAGCTCCTTCAAACTGTTCTGATTTGGGTAAAGTTCAATATTTAAGCACACAATGGCATGTTACAATGGCAAAGTTTTAATGAAGTTTCTGCAGTAATTCCTTTATATACAGTGTAATTTTTGTTAAATTTTGGGTTACATACCCTATGTTAACTTATGTTACGCAAATATACTGAAGCTATGTTTTGAAAACAACCAAATAACATTCCTTTAACGTGTCGAGAAAGGGTGGGTTCAGTATTCCAGACATGTCGAACCCGATGATTCTTTGGTTAGGTTCCAATATCTTCAGCCATTTTGTATGTATGACGTTATTACTCACTTGGTATCGGTATTGTAATATAGTTATGTATAGTAAAATATAATAATAATTATGAGTTTAGCTTCGTTGCGTAAATCACCAAAACATAATAAAATATTTGTTAAAGTTTATATTTCATACAATTGTTATTATTAAATAAGGTATTAAATTATTTCTTTAAAGACAGATTTTGTACACGTCAAACTAATTTGAATAAAAGTAACTGTCAAAAATAGCTATACTTTACATTAGTTTTAAAACAATATCTTTCTACATCATAATGAAATTAACGACTCAATTAAAGCAATGCATAATGACAATATTTGCATGTTTATAGGAAGTTTAACTTTATTAGTGTTGGAAATGTATATACTTAATATTTCTGAGGGTACATATCGTATTGTACAATATCTGATATGACAAGGATTCAGTATTATTCACTTAGAAATTGATATTGCTTGAAAGTTAAAGATCGTTTTATTTTACCAGGCAAAGTTAGGGAAGTAGCTCTCTATAACAATTAACCTGGGGACCAACTGCTTTACGTGAATTCCGAACCACGGGAGCGGCAAGACAAATTCTATTAGTGGTCACATCGGAAATCGAACCTAGACCTGCTGCGTGGCAATTCAGTGTCCTAGCCTATTATCTACGGCCGCTCCTTTAATTATTGCCTCAAACATAACTAGTCCTGAATGCTTTAGTATCTTCTTTAGAAAATAAATATTGATTTTTGTGTATATATATTTTTGTAATTATTGGACTAGAAATTTTCTTCTAGGATGACATTTTATGCATTAAAATCACGGTAGTTTGTCCAAAAACCTAAATTACGAAAAAAATATAAATTATGTTTTCCATAAGTAGTATTATTTTACATAACAGACTTTATTTTTAGTTATCTTTGATGTATTATCCTTATATTTGAATAACTTATTAGCAATAATTACGATATGTAAATGGTAATGTAAACAATACACCTTTTAATATATATATATATATATATATATATATATATATATATATATATATAATATAAAGTTAAAAATTAGGGCTACTTACGTATTTTAGGATGTAATAAAATTAAACTGAGTACCCTTATATTTAATTTTATTAAAAACTCATTACACAACATGTTTCGACTTTCTGGTCATTATCTAGTGTAAATTAAATAAGTTGAGCATATAATAATTTTAAAATTTTATTTTAAAATTATTATATACATAATTTTATAATATAATAATTTTAAAATTTTATTTTAAAATTATTATATACTCAACTTATTTAATTTACACTAGATAATGACCAGAAAGTCGAAACATGTTGTGTAATGAGTTTTTAATAAAAATAAATATAAGGGTACTCAGTTTAATTTTATTACATCCTAAAATATATATATATATATATACAGGGTGGACAGAAGTTAGTGAAGTTAGTGTTAAAAAATTTTTCTGGTGAAACAACCACATATTAGTGACAAAAAAAATGGAAATATTATTATCTTTACCCCAACCATGTTTAATAAATAGACATTTTTATTGTTTTTTAATAAACATGTTTTGTTTTAGTAAAACTTAGTTTTCACCACTATTCATTAACATTTTTTCCTTTTTGGCGTGTTTTTTTAAATCTACACAACATTTTACATAGGAATTCAAGGTAAAGAAATGTTTTATTGTGAGTTTATTATAAACGAATTTGTGACAAAGTGAAATTTTAGGCTTTTTTAAAAATAAGTCACAAGATATACAGGCCGAGGACTTCCTTAAAATAGTTACTGAAGAGAGGCCAATAACAGAAAAAACTTATCCGTTTTTTAAGCTTTAAAATGATGTAATACAACTGTACTCTCATACTCGTCTTCTAATGGTTAATACAGAATCCATCCTGAAAAACAAAGTTTGCTTAAAATACAAAGGGATCATTGAAGTAGTCAAAATATCATTATTTTTTTTTTTATTCACTACAGTACGTATGTTATTCACAAGATCAACACCTAAAAATAATGAATGAAGAAAAAAACAGAAAATAATGTAATCTACAGAGTATGCTCAAACTGTATGCCTCCGTTTCTTATGCAAGCCCTTGCACGCTTTCTCATGGCCCTGACTGTCACATTCACAGTTAATTTGTCTCGCACCTTTTGGGCAGCTACCTGAATTCTGTTTCTCAGTTGTTCTTCTGAGTTCAAAGGGGCTGAATAAACTTCATTTTTCATCATCCCCCAAACAAAGAAATTCACAGGAGAGAGGCCAGGAGATCTGGCCGGCCAAGGTATGGTTCCAGCGCGACCTATCCACATAGGGTAGTTTTCCGTCAGCCATTGTCGCACATCATGGGTGAAATGAGGGGGACCACCGTCTTGCTGGAAAATGATGTTGTCCCTCTCGTTATAGTCCAGACCAAGTCCATTCAGAAGTGTGGGCAAGGTATGTTGTAATAAATCTAAATAAGTTTGACCGTTTAAATTTTCTGGAAACATGTGCGGACCTATAAATTGATTTCCGATGACACCGGCCCATACGTTGACTTGGAAACGTCTTTGAAAAGAACTTTCTCTGGACACTCTTGGATTTTCTTCGGCCCAGTTATGCATGTTATGCGTGTTGAAAACGCCAGCTCTAGTAAAGGTAGACTCATCAGTGTACAGGATCTTTCTCAAAAAGTGATATTGCTCAATATCATTTTTGAGCAGCCAGCGACAGAACTGTACTCTTGGAGCATGATCATGTGGTTCTAATGATTGAACTTTTGTAAAATGATACGGATAAAAATTATTTTCATGTAACATACTTAATATCTTGCCCTTGGAAACACCAACTTCGCCGGCAAGTTGTCGGCTGCTTGTTTCAGGATTTCGACGAACTAAATTTAGAACTCTATCATCCAAGCCTACATCTCGGAGAGCAGGACCTACCTCGTTTGGCTGCCTGTGAACACTTCCTCTCTCCAACAAACGCTGATATAGCCTCGAAAAACTTGAGTACTAGGCACTCTACGATCTGGATAACGTAATTGGTATTCTCTTTGAGCAGCCAGTGCATTTCCGCCACAAAAACCATACACGAAGTGCATCTCCGCATACTCTCGCGTTGAAAACTCCATGACAGCTTCTAATCTACTACAAAATTAACAGGAAACAGGCTACAACAGATAAGGCCTGCTAGAAGACAAATTAAAACCGGAACAACTTTGTTTCTATGCAGTTCTCCCCTTTTGAATGTGGGTATAAGAGAAAGTGGATTTTGGATGATCTGATAAGATTAGTATTTGTGTGGTATTTACTAAGCTATGGAAAGTAGTTCACTGTTTAAATATGAAATTTCAACATTTATAGGCATTACCTTAAATTTAAACTGTATTTTTACTACTTCAATGATCCTTTAGTATTTTAAGCAAACCTTGTTTTTCAGGATAGATTCTGTATTAACCATTAGAAGACGAGTATGAGAGTACAGTTGTATTACATCATTTTAAAGCTTAAAAAACGGGTAAGTTTTTTCTGTTATTGGCCTATCTTCAGTAACTATTTTAAGGACGTTCTCGGACTGTATATCTTGTGACTTATCTTTAAAAAAGCCTAAAATTTCACTTTGTCACAAATTCGTTTATAATAAACTCACAATAAAACATTTCTTTACCTTGAATTCCTATGTAAAATGTTGTGTAGATTAAAAAAACACGCCAAAAAGGAAAAAATGTTAATGAATAGTGGTGAAAACTAAGTTTTACTAAAACAAAACATGTTTATTAAAAAAACAATAAAATTGTCTATTTATTAAACATGGTTGGGGTGAAGATAATAATATTTCCATTTTTTTTGTCACTAATATGTGGTAGTTTCACCAGAAAAATTTTTTAACACTAACTTCTGTCCACCCTGTAAATATATAGTAATATATATAGTACCGCCTTTTTCATATATATAGTACCATTTACATATCGTAATCTTTGCCAATGAGTTATTAAAATATAAAAATAATACATCAAAGATAACTAAAAAGAAAGTCTGTTATGTAAAATAATACTACTAATGGAAAAAGAATTATTATTTATTTTCGTTTTTGTAATTTATGTTTATTGAAAAAACAACAGTAATTTTACTATACTTCTTGTCGTTTATTAACAATATTAGGGTTTATGAACTATTTTGTATGATTGGACTGCGTTTATTATTATATTTATATAAATCTATATGAATATATTGTTGGTATATTTATATCTGTTTTACACTCATTCACATTTTTTACTAACAATATTACTAAATTTATAAAATAATTTAGAAAAAAAATAAAACTACTTAATTATGTATAAATTTATTCTGCCATATGAAACTAAATAGAAATTTATTTAAAACCAGTTATTGCAAAATATGAATTATTAGTTTATAAAATTAACTTCTTACCAAAATATGCCGTAATTCTAGTATTCTTTTGCACTAAGTGACTAAAATTACTTCCTTGCTATCAATTTTTTATAATTTTAATGATAATCGAATTGCTTTCTAGGAGATTTTTTCATAATGCAGGTAATATTAGTATTTTCAACTTTTTATGCAACTTTTTAGGAATGATCAAATTAAAATATGTACAAATATTGAAAATTGACATTGAAAAGTAAATAAATAATTACCTCAATTTAACACAGTACATGCATGTGTTGGGGTTAACCATAACCTTACGGAATATTCTGGCACATCCTTATATGGGGGTTTGAGTTCACATCCTTCTTAAGTTAACGGAAAAACGCCTGGTTGAATATTGAGTTCCTGGATCTTACGTTTCCACTCAGTGATCTTTAACAAGCTTCCGTTTTTCCAAAAATACTTTTCTTTAGTACAGAATTCTTGAACGTTACTTACGTTTAACTTGGGATTAAATTTATAGGTATTCTAAAATATCTTGTTAGTAAATTACTCTTGCCATACTCTGAGGTAAACTGCTTTATAACTTCATTACATCCTGATTATTTGGTTAGGCCTACAAACAATGTATACACCTCAAAACACATGAAGACAAACTATGAACCAAAGCATAGTATTATAAGTTATTATATTGTTCAATATACAAAACTACTAAATAGATTTTAGTAACATTTGTAGGGCGTGAGCTTTTGTATCATAAAGACCCACATAGAAATGGTTTCTCGGAATTAATTTTCAATTAAATAAAAAAGCCTTTAAAATGTTACTTTTACTTAAAAGTGACATTGGATTTAATTTAATGTTTAATTTATTTCAAACAATATACAAAAAAATATAAACAT
>JAQJVL010000425.1:721308-786655 GCA_035578905.1 Stictocephala bisonia | reverse complement strand
GTCAAATCCTTTCAATACAATACAATTGTTATTCCTTAATCCTTTTTATGAATGTAGGCCTACATCCGTAATGTGATTATTTATTGGAAGATCAGTCCATATAAGGTGCTAATCCTTGTAGTAATCTAACCTACTAATATTTGGTTGGCAGCTGGTATAGCTGGAGGATCATATAAGTGACAATTCAGCTACCACCATTGTCGTTCGTTTAGCACCAGAGGAGTCGTACAGCCAAGATTACCGTGGATGTGTTGTTCTGACATCGGTCATTCTAAGAATGAGTTTGAGAAGAAAAAGAAGACATCAGCAGCGTATATAGACCTCTCAGCACGTATGACACGTCTGGAGAAAGGCCCATCATTGAAAACCTATAACTCAATTCCGTAGCATCAACTGGTGTGATTTCTTAAGTTAAAATTCAGTAGCAAGTTCATACAATTTGTCCTTGGTCGCAGACAAAGATATTTTAGGTATCTAAGTGATGGAATGCCACAAGGTATGTTCTGGCTTCTCTTTTAGTCAATATTATTCTTTCCATATGGTATTGACCCACCCGCCCGCCTATACACGAACAGGGGCATTGAACAACCCACCCGCCCATACACGTATGGTAGCATTGAACCAACCGCCCGCCCATACACGTATGGTGGCATTGAACAACCCACCCGCCTATACACGCACAGTGGCATTGAACAACCCACCCGCCCATACACGTATAGTGGCTTTGAGCCACCCGCCCGCCCATACACGTACAGTGGTATTGACCCACCCACTCGTCTATACACGTACAGTGGTATTGATAGTGGTACATACTGCCAATATTTCCACTGCAAAGTCCAGATAATTTAAGTATGCGGATTATATTGCTCTCACAACTCAGCACGAGGACATGGCATAAACAGAATTAACATTTATATTTGATCTAGCCACACTTTAAAAATTATTTTAGAACCTGGAAGTTAAAGCCCATTCCAAAAAATAAATAAGTAATCCGATTTCACCTGGTTAACAGAGAAGCTAATAAAAAATTGAACATGACCTTCAAACGTATAAGGCTGAAACACAATGAGTATCCACAATACTTGGGAGTCAGTTTAGATCGATCTCTCTGTTTAAAAAGTAACCTACAGAAAACCACTGCTAAAGTGAGAACCAACACCAATATTGTGCAGCAACTGTCCGTATCGCCTGGTCAGCTGGCCCCATTGCTGAATAATGTGCTCTCTGCAGGCTTAACCGTCCTCATGTACGAGAGGTGGATATATAACAAAACAGAACGATGAGTGCTATCAGCGGGTTTTCCATTGCAACCCCTCTACCATGGCTTCCAATGCTGTGTATCATAGCTCCTCCGGATATAAGATGCAAAGAGGAACTTCTCAGTGTATTCAAAAAGATCCTATCTACTTCGAATCTCCCCATTTTTCAAGATAACCCAAAATGTGCAGAACGAATGTTTGCCAAAAACCAATTGGGTGTTAATTTGTGATATTTTTGATGGCCGAAACAAGTTTCTGGTACCAGACTCAATAACCATCATCGGTGGAATGAACCTTCTTTGTAAGAAATGGATTACATTGAAGGTAATCCAATCAGGTATGGGAAGATGCAACTACTGGAGATATAAAAGGGGAAGGGAAATGTCCTAAAATCTGATACATTCCTAATACAATAGTTAAAAAGTATAAATTTTAAAATTAAATTCAATTATTTATTAAATACATCTAAAATAATTACCGTAAATATGACTCGCAACACAAGACATATTAAATTAGAATAAGAAAGGTAATGTTAAAATAAAAGCTTTATTAATATCAAATAGAAATGACATTAAAAATATGTAAGATAGAATATGAATGAAAACGTTGAAATATGGAGATTAAAACACAAAGGTACATAAATACAATTTGGTGAGCTTTTATGTAATAGACTAACCTAAACTAACCCATCATACTAACCCACCTAACAGGAATACCCGCCTGTGATGAACAATGAATATGAAGAGTTGGCGGGAAGGCTCAGGAGGGGCTGTGTGTATTTTAGTTTAATGGGGTAATAACCCTAGGCTTCTCACGTTGAGACTTTACATACCACTTTATGTGTATGACAGCACATGGTCGGCCAGATTCACATCTACGTCCACGGAGTTTGAATGTGTAATGCCTTTCCAGAAACTGTTTTAAAACAAATATATGGTAGAATAAATATGTATTAATAAATCTTTAATTTCTATAAATACAAACAATATAAAAACAAAACAAAAACTTAGAAATAAAGGGCCAGTAATATGGTCAACATGAATTCAAACTATAAAAAAATCATTAAATAAAAAAGTCTAAATATACATATATAGTAAAGTTTAAAAGAAATGGAAGAAAAGTAAAATACTACATTAAAGATTGTTTAAAAATATTGTCTTGTTCTTTTAACTATTAAAACTATCTCAATAATAAGTACGGTCATATCATATTAAAAATATAAATATAAATAAAAAGTTTATTTATAAATAAATCTTGAAAATTTTTTGTAGTGAGTTGAAAAAAAGTGGATGCCAAGAAGGACATGCTCATATTACCATTATATTTGTAGTGATATTTGTATTTTAAAGAATTCCAATGCAACACGTTTACTTTATTTAAGTACGAGAGATTATTTTACAAAATTAAGAATGAAGTTAATTGTAATTTACGTTTAAAATGCTGATACTTAAATAGGGAAGTACCTAATGCCAGACTTGTGAAGACTAAGGGTGTGCGGTATTGTGATTAATGTAAGACACGAGATTGAGTGCATATCTCCTCGCACAGGTGTTCTCACTGTTAATTGAGTCGCATCATGTTAGTACAATGTACAATCTTAGTCTAATTATCGTGTATACAAACTGTTAATGTCTACAAGCTCCCTAAATTGAGTGACTTGGAAATAGGAATGGTGACACAAAACCAAAATGGTGAGGTAACCAAGTATTTTAAACTATAAAGCCAGCTGTGGAATGTCATTACCAGTCACAATAAATAAGAAAGTAGTACCAGAGTAGTAAATAACTACAATAACAATAACATTACCAGAGTAGTAAAAGAAACTAAAAATCTATTTGGTCGATACATGTTTTCTAGAAGTCTCTAAAGAAAAAAAAATATTGAAAAGGTAACTCCGCTCTGATAATTTATAAAGTGGGGGAGGGCCTTTAAAAAGTGGGAGAGGGCCTTTAAAAAGTGGGGGAGGGCCTTTAAAAATTATGAGGTCTTTAACAAATTGAAGATAGTAGACTTTAAAGAACCAGATCGTGTGAGATGGTGTAATAATTTTGCATTACTAAGCGTTCAATACAAGCTGACGAAAAGATACATTCAAAAAATTGCTGGTGTGATAGCTCAGTGGTTAGGGCTTCGAACAGTGGAGTCCTGGGTCCAAGATTTGAATTGCTGGTGTGATAGCTCAGTGGTTAGGGCTTCGAACAGTGGAGTCCTTGGTCCAAGATGTGAATTGCTGGTGTGATAGCTCAGTGGTTAGGGCTTCGAACAGTGGAGTCCTTGGTCCAAGATTTGAATTGCTGGTGAGATAGCTCAGTGGTTAGGGCTTCGAACAGTGGAGTCCTTGGTCCAAGATTTGAATTGCTGGTGTGATAGCTCAGTGGTTAGGGCTTTGAACAGTGGAGTCCTTGGTCCAAGATTTGAATTGCTGGTGTGAGAGCTCAGTGGTTAGGGCTTCGAACAGTGGAGTCCTTGGTCCAAGATTTGAATTGCTGGTGTGAGAGCTCAGTGGTTAGGGCTTCGAACAGTGGAGTCCTTGGTCCAAGATTTGAATCCCTAACTGAGCGAACGGTCGGTACTTCACTCGACGTATCAAGTTTATGCACATTCCTGTCGGTCCATTTAAACTGGCTAATAAAGTTTTTTAGTAAAAATAAAATAATATTATCCCTAATTGATTCTTGTCTTCAAACTGGGCCTATTGGTTTTCATCCTGGCTGACACTATCGTAACTAGCGCCTTGTTTTGATATATTTTATTTAGTGTAGTTTTACAAGTTAATGCATTTTACAAACGTTAAAAATAATAATAGCTTGGAAACAGTGAGGAAAAATCAATGGAACTATAAGTTTCTAGGCCTCATTCATGTACTATTGTTCTTGAGAGAATTTTGAAATAAACGTTTGGTTTGAATTTAAATAAATATTGATGTCCTCTTCGTGATGAAATCTTTTTTGACAGCTCAAAGAAAGCGTTACTTATATGTATGTCCTCACCAGATCTGGTTTAGTACATTCACTGCTGACATTCCATTCAATATTTCCAGAAATATATTCCTGTTGATTGTTTTAGCTTTCCAATAACAAGGTAATAAATACATTTAAGCCATATTCAATAGCAGAATCAAAATTAATTCATAAAATCTATTTAATTTAAGATTGTCAAGATAGATATACACAAATAATAATCTTAACAAGATTGTTAAGATTATACACAAATATAATCTGGAAAATAAATAATAACTATCCAATGCATATAAAAAATTTAATATATTATTCGTAAAATATATTTAATAATTTAATAAAAAGTAATTAATTGCACTAAATATAAAATGCAATAAGAAAAATTTTGCAAAATATAGATTGATTGAAATACTAACATTGCTCTTTTAATTATTTAGAAGTTAAATCGACATTGAAACTCGTTCAATTGGCTACTTTAATTTCTTTGTTATCGTCAAAAGGTTAGGGTTTTATATTAAATAGCAGCAAACTGAGATAATGCCATAGTTTTCTCCATATATCAGAGACGATGACTAGTTGAATGTATTATGATGTTGAATGCTTACGAGTCATATAATGTGAGGGTTGGTGGTTAGAGTAACTTTTATGAGCGCGTTTGACGCAAATATGAAAACTTACTGTAGCTATTAATGGCATTGTAATATCTTAGCATAAATTGTCAGTATACTAACTCTGACTTAGATCGTTTATTTAATTCTGTTTGTAATATTATATTCCATTAAAATACTTCTAAATTAATGCTCATAAATTACAGTCAGACAAATAGGTAAAGTGAATTTCATCAGTAGTAAAACATATAACCATTTTAGTAAAAAAAGCATTTAACAATTGTTTCACGAATATAGAATATCATAAGGGAATCGTTAAAAGAAATCAACAAATTCTATAAGTATATAACTGTATTTATTTACTCCAAACCAACCCAAAACACTCTCTGTGTATAAATCCTTGTATCCGGTAATTCGTCCCCCACCCTTATGTGAGGGAGAACACATATATAACCCAGCTTACCCACAAGCTCCAATTTCACTGTGTTATACCTGTGGTAAACCCATTCTGTTTCATCACTATATACTGATGTAACTTAGGAGATCTGTACTGGTAAGTACGTTATATGTGTTACTCCGCAACATCTTTATTACTGAGAATTAATGTTTCTATACCATACATTTATTTGAAATTATGTATATTATTGTTTACAGTTTATGTAGTGGTGATAAGAGCTTCAAGATATTTATATAATAATTTGGAATAAGAGATAAAGGTTGTGCCATGTACCAAAATTATTTGTAACATAGTACAGTTTTTAGAAAAAGAAAATAAATATTTAACACATTTGTATGGCCTATTTTATCTTCATAAAGCTAACGTATCACAAAGGTGAATGCGGGACCAGCCGGGCAGTGTTAGACTCCTACGTGTGCGAGGTCCTGTTGTGGTGGTAGATGGAAATACTGCGCAATATCACTGAGTAATGGCAGTCCTCCTCCATAAGTTAATTACGTAAACTGTATAACTTAATGCATGAAGACCACAGATATTTACTTCACACAGTGATGTACGTAACGGATCTAATTAACGCGTAGTTTGCATTATAAACTTAATTTTTTATAATAAGAAAACACAACTTAACTTTTTTAGTAACACCTTTTTTTTAATGATAACACACTGTATTTTTATGGAAGTACAAGCCTCTCGTCACAACTCAGTGAAATCTGTTTAGCAACAGTGTGTAGGAACTGGTGGACTAGTGAGATAGTTGCAAAGCCAGTTTATGTTCAGTTGAAATAAACTTACAATTGAAACGAGTTGAAAGCACAAGTTTTCTAGTTGAAAATTGCTTTCAATTAATCTAATACGTATATATTTACAGGGTATCCATAAAAAGCATTCAATATGATTACTTACATGAAAACTAAGAAAAAAAATTCGTATAATCATTTGTCTTTAAACGCTTAGTTTTTGCCAGTCTGTCTGAATGTATTTTTTAATAATTTATCATAGCTTACTAACTCAAGACATTATCTTCAAACGCACTTCATGTATGATGAATAGTACGACCTAATTTAGTTTAGAGCTTTAAGTTCCTTTTTACCATTTCAAAACGGTGGCTATTTTTAGTTTCCAAAGCTTAATATATTGAAAAGAATAAATTTTTCATGAAAGATATACAACAACTGTATAACGATCTCATAAAAGGTATAATCATTGTTAATATCACTTCATTAATAATGGATGAACTCTTATTGTTTCATACAGAACGTACTAATTGGATAAAATCACCATAAAATTAGAATTTACTGTATCACAAAAATTACAACTTATAAGTTATTAATAACCCGATATACGATCTTTTAGGTAATGGAATTTTACAGTTTTTGTGTAGATGATAGTTCTTTTTTATTTTTATTTATTTTTTTAATGTATACTTTTTAAGATATTAAGCTTTGAAAAAAGAAAACAGCCACCATTTAGAAATGGTAAGAATAGAGCCCTGATACCGTATACTGAATTAGGTCTTATCATTCCTCATGTTTGTACTGGGTTTGAAGATAATATCTTCAGGGATTTTTAAGATATGATAAATTAAGTAAAAATTCATTCAGACAGACGAAAAATTTTACTGTTTTCGGACAAATTTTTATGGAAACCTTTTTCTTAGTTTTTATGTATGTAACCATATACCGAAGTCCTGAAGGGTTTTTTATGAACGCCCTATACAAAAATATTAATTAATATCTAATTTCTTTAAACTTTTCACATTTAAGGCTCTTGAAAAATCGTGAATATTAGCAAAAGAAAAATATAGATTTAGTCGTTAATATATTAATAGTAATGCCATAGAAAGTGAGTTGATAAAATAAACAGTAAAGAGGTTAAACTTCAAAATAATGTTTGAAAAATTAAACTTGTAATCACCATGCATTCGTTTGCCGTGTATTTAATAATTCTAAACAATAGTCGGCCCTAGATTTTAACAATGGCTACATTCAATTTTATGCACTCATTAATAATCCCTGTTCACTCTTTTCTTAATCAGAAATTAACTCATATATTATTGATATATTAAGATTAAATAAAAAGTCTATAAAATGTATTAAGAGACCATCTAGCTTTCTTCATTATGGTGAAGTTTTTCTAACACTAACAGAATACCAGTAATGTTATATATTTACTACCTACAATCAATAAAACATTTATTAACATAATTTTAAATCTGGTGTTATTTTTGTCATATTATTTAAATAAAGCAATATATGGAAATGTATCAATAACTTTTCCAAAAGTTAACGTGTAAGGTGTAAAACTCACTACAAACCTGTACACTTACAGTAACCGAGCCGGCTGGAACGAGATGGAGCCATTACTTCTTTATTTAGCAGAGTTCGTGGAATGAGTTTGCGAAAAGTATGTAACAAAGCGAAACTGCAGATTGCGTGCCAGTGTTGTACATATGTCGATATACTTGGTGGTGGAATGTTGCTACTTTAGAAAAAGGACTATAACACGTACCCTTAAAGTTATCTTAAGTGCCTCATAGACCTATAAAAATATATTATAAAATATTTACAGCTCCTTTATATACATTTTGTAAAGTACAAAGAAAAACTAGTTTTTATATTGACAGTAATATACAAACATATAACTATCTATAAGGATAATAGATCTAAGTTACATGCATATTGATCCACGCACCCCCACCCGCCGGCCCACCTATACGCGTACAGTGGTACTGACCCACCTGCCCTCCCATACACGTACAGTGGTATAGACCCAACGGCCCACCCACTCACGTACAGTGGTATTGATTCACCGGCCCACGCATACACGTACAGTGGTACTGACCCACCGGCCCTCCCATACACGTACAGTGGTATTGACCCATCCACCCACCCATACACGTACAGTGGTACTGACCCACCTGCCCTCCCATACACGTACAGTGGTATCGACCCATCCACCCACCCATACACGTACAGCAATATAGACCCAACGGCCCACCCACTCAAGTACAGTGGTATTCATTCACCGGCCCACCCATACACGTACAGTGGTATTGACCCACCGGCCCTCCCATACACGTACAGTGGTATTGACCCATCCACCCACCCATACACGTACGGTGGTATTGACCGTAATGATCAATAACTATCATATAACTTACTATTAAATGCTTTAATTGTATTTTTTTGCACGTCATTAATAATTGTTAGTTACATATTTACTTCTTTTATATATATATATATATATATATATATATATATATATATATATATATATATATATATATATATATATATTATTTAGGTTAGTGTAAATTACTAAATTATACTATAATTATACTACTAAATTATATAAATTACTCTTACATTTAACGCTTAGTGATCTATTCACGTTTTTATGTTTTATTGATCCACCGGGCCACCCGTACACGTACAGTGGCATTGAAACACCGGCCCACCCATACATGAGCAGTGGTATTGACCCACCCATACACGTACAGTGGTACTGATCCACCTGCCCTCCCATACACGTACAGTGGTATTGACCCACCGGCCCACCCATACACGTACAGTTGTAGCTCAAGTTTTTTGCATCTTTTATCATTTGAAAACTTAGGCTCCCAATAATATAAGCAGAATAAGCAAATTGATATGTTATCAAACACAAAGGAGATATGTCCATTATGTATTAAATTTAAACTAACATATCTTTCCTCATGACATAAATATTTTTATAAAAATGTCATTGTTTAGTCTCACAGTGCATGTTTATAATCAATCATAAATTATTGGTTATGATTGATTTATAATCATTGTAAAAGTTAATCATGACAAATTATGAAATTTCCATTACATATTGATTCAAATGTGCATATGTCAAACAATAATTTAACTGGCTTTCTTAGAGAATTTCATATTCTGTATGAGAAAAGAATAAACCTTAATTACAATAATTTATTCCCTGAATCAGGTTGGTGCTAAAATTACTTTTGAGTTTTCCACCAAAGTAATTTAAATGCAATCTCAGTTGAAATTGGCAAAGGAATTGGTGGTGTTTACAGGGGTCATTTAAACCCCGACAGAGTAATAAACGTGAAACCGTCTAAACTTTACAGAGAATGTTCCTTGTGTGTAGGATTGAGGATTTTATTTATAAATATGAGTTCAGAAAAGTTTCCCTGCAAGGGTGGCTAAAATCATTTGAAACTGTAAAAAACTTAAACAGGACAAGCTTAAGCGATCAATAATAAAATATTTAACTATCTTACGCACAGACTAAGTTTCTCAAACATTTTTCATTACACTTGTGTTTGTAATGGATGAATTATAATGATTGTAAGAACACGTACTCTTAGTGAAATTGTGAAAAATCATTCACTGCTTTGTGAAGTTTCGGAACTTAATTTTTTTTAACTCTATCGGCTGAAAACACGTATCTGAATTACACTAAAAATACTTAAGTAGACATGAATGACGTAAAGGATTTAACTGCATTAAGGAAAAGTCTAATTGTTAAACATAACAATTTAAATAAATAAATCGAATAAAGCTATAAATATTACATATAATAAAATTAAACATAACACAATGCTTTAAAAAAGGACTGTCTAAAAACTTGTTAGTGTTAGTTAGTTATTCATATGTGATCAGATCCTAAGTTAATAGTATTGGATTTAATAAAAACTGTATTTTAACAAATAATTGTAGGAGCTTTTGTACCCTAAAGCTTTTGTTCTGTTGAAGCATGAAACGTGCTTGAAATTTAACGCTATTTGGGAAAGTACGTGAACGATAGCAAGGTTTGAAATCGTATTTGTCCTTCAGTTCCAGAACACTTCAATGATTAATAAAAAATATATGTGTATTTATATAAAGCCAACTAGCCATTTAACATTCTTTCATCTATACAGAAAAACTATATGTTAACATCTTGCCTGCTTCGTTAAAAATGTCCCCACTGAGCCAACGGTCGGTACTTCACTCGTTGGGTGAAGTTCACTCACAGGCTTGCAAGCCCATATGAACTGGTAAGTTTTCTTTCTAAAAAGAGAAAAATAGTAAAAAAATTAAAGAAACACTGTGATTGTGAAGGAACAACCTAAAACAAAATAGATAAAATGAAAAAAAAAAAACAAATAAATAACATCATATTCGGTTAAGCGTTTTACATTATTTTTTAATTTATGTTTCTTAATTTACAAATGAAGTATACAAATGAACACCACACCACACAAACTTATTACACTATCAGTGGGCCTATATAATAAAGGCCTACACATTAACAAATACAAACGTGATTGATTTCATCCTCAGACCAGATGGATTTGGAATCAGTAGTCATATTTTTAGTTTGTTTACTTATATCATTATAAGTTTACGGCGGGTTATGGTGAGTTTTATTGTGATACTAAGCTAATAATGGTCAAATTGCAGATTCCAAAACCTGTACCCAGAGCTTTATGGGTATCAATTCGAACAATTATAATAGTTCACTCTATTTGCAAATACTTCAGGGTATCTCAGAAATATGAGTGAATACAATTTTTGTGAATAAGTATTTTACTTTTTTTATTATTTTAATAGCATATGTTGGCTGTATGATTCCATTTGGAATTTAAATTAGCACTGAATTTAGATTGAGTAAAGACCGTCTCTTTTAAACTAACTACTGCAAATATACATACACTTACATTACCGAGCTGTGTAGGCGACACGAGAATGTGGAGATGGTTGATATTAGGAGCATCGGAAGACAGCATCACACATCCCATGGACTGCACCTTCGCAATAGTGGAAAGCGTCTTCTTGCTGGGCTGATTACGGAAAGGCTAGCTAGCTTGCCGGTAAGCTGTCCTGCTCAGGGAACTCAGACAGCAGGGACCTCCAGCTCACAACCACAAACCTCTTTGGGGCATGTAAGTTATTCTGAAGCCTTTTCCAAACCAACAATCTTATCTGTGCCAAGAGAAATCCATAACATTTCACCTAAGGTGAATGAGATCTCACCTATAGTATCTGACATAACACGTAAGGTATCTGAAATGTCTCCTAAGGTATCTGACATACCACATAAAGTACCTGAAATTTCTTCGGTTGATTCGTCTTTTTTATGGGAAAAACAAACATTAAATCTAGGCATCTAGACTATGTTTCAAATAAATTTACAACTAAAAATGTTAACTTTTTATATTTGAATGTTCAGGGCCAATGGAAAATCGCTCATATTAGAGAGTTTCTTAATTGGCTTACCGGACTTATCGTTTATATGTATATCGGAACATTGGCTCAGAGAAATGGAAGCGCAAATGGCTTTTCCTGAAGGTTTCTACTGTGCTAGCACCTTCTGCAGAGAAAGCCATTGTAGAGGTGGAACTTTAATATTCGTGAAAAATGACCTTCAAGTAAGAGTATGTGATGTGAGTCAGTTCTGTTCTGAGTTTCATTTTGAAGCGTCTGCGGTAATAGTTGATCAGTTGGGTTTAATTGTAATATCATTATATCACTCAACGACTGGAAATCCTGATATATTTATTGAAAAACTGGAAAAACTATTAGAGTTTTTAAACCGTTGGCCGAATCACCGTATTGTAATGGGTGGAGACCTGAACATTCAATTTGACATAAGTAAATGCAGTAGAACTGTCAAGCTGTTTAAAAATATCCTTAGACAACATAATTTCAAATTTCTCAATAATAATGCAACGCGACTGAATAACTGTTTAGATAACGTATTTATAAATAATGGTTTGGATGATGTGTTGTCATGCCATATTATATCATTTCCATATTCAGACCATGATGGAATTTTAGTAGAAATTAAAATAGCATCTAAATTCAATGTAAATGATGGGCCATCGGTTGACAGTGTTCTAAAGTTAGTATTACCTTTATCAGCAAGAAATGATCTTTCAGATAATTTATTATGTTATGACTGGGCAGGCATGTTAACATCAACTAGGAGCAACAACGCTGATTGCATATTTGAATGTTTTTTCAAAGTTTTATTAGATAACTTAAGCTATTTTAAGGTAATTAAGAAAACAAACAAAAATGTATTTGCTAATAAGAGTAATAAATGGTATACAGTTAAATTAGCTACCATGAAAGAAAGATTGTTGTTTTTAAGTAATCTTAGGAAGTATAACATAGATGGGGAAGTTGAAAATAATTTTAAACAATTAAAAAAGCAATACAGAAAAGAAATTAGAGATTGTAAATGTGCATATAATTCAAATCTTTTAGAACAAAGTACAAACAAGAGTAGGGCTGCATGGAAACTAATTAAAAACAGCTGTTTTGGACCAAAACAGGAGAGAAAATTAGATATTACTCCTGATGATTTTAATAACTATTTTATTAACTCTGTAAAAGAAATTAAGTCACATAGTAATTTAGATAAAAAAACTGTTACTTATAAGGAGTTGTTAAATAAAAATAAATTGGATGTTCAGAGTAATATTAAGTTTAGGTGGCAAGTTATCAGTCAATCAGATGTTATGAAAGCAGCCAAAAGACTTTCAAATTCTAATAGTTTTGATGTTTATGACTTATCAAATAATATATTGAAATCTATAATAGGTAGCATTGTTGAGCCCCTATGTATAAGTTTTAATGCTCTTTTAAAAGAAGGAATTTTCCCTGACCAATTGAAAATTTCTAGAGTGTGTCCCATTTTAAAAAAAGGATCATACACTCAACCAAGCAGTTACCGTCCTGTCTCAATAATTCCTGTAATTGGGAAGTTATTAGAGATTTTAGTTCACGATCAGTTAAGTAGTTTTTTTGAAAGTAATAACTATCTCTGTTTGGAACAATACGGGCTCAGGAAAGGTCGATCCACTGGTGATGCTATGGATGTTCTAGTGAGGGAAATTCTGACTGCCTTTGAAAGTAAGGCCTTTGCTCAGGCCACCTTTTGCGATTTAAGCCGTGCATTCGATTGTGTTAGTCACGATATTATGGTAGAGAAACTTAATTACTATGGAGTCTGTGAAGCTCCTCTTCTTTTTTTTAAATCTTACCTTCAAAACCGTCGCCAGAAGGTGTTCCTGCAGGGACAGTGGTCTGAGGAAATGAAGGTGGAATGGGGGGTGCCTCAGGGCTCCGTATTGGGCCCACTTCTTTTTTTGATATGTATTAATGACTTACCTCTTTCTGTAAACTCCAGATCACTGCTCTATGCAGACGATACTACTTTCGTAAACATCTCAAGTAGTTTTGACCAACTTATTGAGAACACCAAAATACATTACTCACAGCTTCTGAGTGGTTTCTTTCAAATGGTTTCCTTTTAAATGAAGAGAAAACTAAACAAATTATATTTAGCTTAAGATCAGTAGACAGTGAAAAAGGCATAGTAGATAAAATTGAAAAAGTCATGAGCATAAAGTTTTTAGGAATACACTTTGATCATCAATTAACATGGGGACCTCATATAGATTATTTAACAACTAAGTTGTCAAGCATTATATATTTGATAAGACGTCTCACGTTTTGTGTTAGTAGCAATTATGTAAGGTATGCATACTTTGCATATTTTCAATCTCTAATTAGATATGGCCTTATTCTGTGGGGTAACTGTAGCAGAGTGTCTGAAGTTTTGATCCTTCAAAAAAAGATAATTCGAATAATTACGAATTCAGACCTATTAGAACACTGTAAGCCTCTGTTTATTCTCACAAAAGTTCAAACAGTCATAAACCTATATCTGTTTGACATAGTACAATATAATTTTAGTCATCAAGAGTACATACACGTGAGACAAAATTCTAATTATGAAACCCGTAACAACAATAAAGCTACTGTTGGTTTTCATAGGTTGAATAAAAGCTTATCCAGTCACCCGGTGATCTCAATCAAAGTATACAACAAAGTTATACATTTAATTAATAAGTATTCACCGAAAGAGTTTAAATGTAAGTTTTACTACTGGTTACTCAATAACCCCTTTTACTCAATTAACGAATTTCTGAGTTTAATTGAATTTTAATCTTATATTTAGATTTCATTAAAAGTATTTCATGTTCTCGATGTTTTATCTATGGTCCTTGCTCTATTTACCTTGTTATTAATTGTATCATTCCTAGTATTATTTTATTATTTAAACTTTGTTGTAAAAATAATATTCATGTACATACATATTAGGTTCTGTTGTTTTGCTTGTAGTTATAAATGCCTGCCCTAAATTTATTTTAAATGTACTTAGATTAAGATAGTATTAGTACCGACTTGGCATTTAGCTGTAAAATGACGTTGTCAATGCTGTACCACAGTTTTACGACAATAAAGGATTATTATTATTATTATACATTGTTGTATGGTTATTACTATACAATGTAGCATTTTATTTTTTATTTAGTTATTCAGCATATGGGACACCCTTTCCAACACATTAATTCAAATAATGTTGTGATTTGTCAATGGATAACAAATAATAAAACAGGACGAAATTATATATTTAGTTCATATTTTAAAGTTTTATAAGTTGCAACATGAAATAAGTACACTTATTGAGCTCATGACTTCATAAATGTCAAGTTCTTTTTAACATTTAAGTTTACATACATAAAAACTGAATAAAATCAGGAAAATGTTATGAATTTCACATATGTTGGCAGGTAGTCGAATACGAGCTTTGTTGGAAGTGAAATCCAAGGATCCCAATCCAAATAAGGATTTACATAAATCACATAACTTTATGGTGATTTCCCTGTCTTATTTTGTATTTATGGCTGAATTTAACATGTTTTTGGTTACACATTTTTAAGCTTAGTGTACATACTACCAATTTAAATATTTGAGTTAGAGTAAAGTGACTCAAATACTTAAATTGACTCAAATACTTAATTAACTCAAAGTGACTCAAATACTCAATTTGATTTACACGATTATGTTTGTGATATTTAATTGATTTAATGAAGTGAATTTAGGGTTTTATGAACAAAACCAATAACGACTTTGTAAACAAGGTTAATATTGTTTCGCAGAAGAGAATCACTTGAAACATAATGAAACGTTTCAAATCAAAATATCATCATCAGGTCATTTGTCTCTATTAAGTTAAACTTGACAATTATTCACACACGTAAAAACATATTCTGGTACTCACTTATATAAACCTTGTGGGGAAATTGTCCACAGGACTACATAAGTGCGTGCCAGAATATGTTTTTAAGCGCGTCAACTTTTGATAAAATAAGTTTCAAGTTCGCCTTAATAGAGCCAAATGACCTGATGATTTGAAACGTGTCGTCTAGTTCTCCAGTGGACAGATTGACTGATTAATACACGTAAGTAAATATTGATCGTCTGTCTGGGGCTAAAATGTATAATTTTAACAAAGAAAAATTATTATTAAAAATGTTAAATACAACCTATCGTTCTTAATGTAAAGTTGGATTAGGTGGGTCTGAAGACAGATGTCGATGAGGGTTGCATGTGAACCCTTTCAATTTCATATTTCTTGCCAAGTAGGACTGGGCTGATTTACCCATTTGTCTGGCAATTCAAACAAACTTCTAGATGATGTCATCTGCCGTTACATGTTATTCAAAATTATGAAACTTAATTATAAATTAATTTTGCTTTAGTTGATTTCACTACAACCAGCTTCATATAAATTTCAGTTATTTATTTGATGTCTTCGAAATACGTCAACACTCAAGTCACTTTCATGGGTTTGAAAATAACTAGGTGTTTATCAAGAGCAATAATAAAAAAAATTATTAAAAAACGTCACTCACTTGTTTAAATTGGCTGTAGGCATGAGCGTGGACTTTATAAAGGAATGAAGTACCTACTGTCAGCTCAGACCTTTAAAATTAAACTTTACAATCGGAAACCTTAATCACTGAGCCGCCAATCTAATGTTAGATATATTATTTTTACATCTAATATTATGTGTTAAGTTCTGCAATAATTCAATTGTATAAATAATTAATAAATAGCTGTAGTTAATATTCTAAAGTAGAACTATCGAAGTTATTGATTAAAATAGAACTTTTAGTTGTTCGATTTAATATCTTGTACATTAAATTTAGAGTGTAATTAAAAACTGACTTTGTGTGATCGTAATTGGATTTTAGTATTTCTTTTTAACTAATTACACAAGAAGTTAACATTTATAAAAAAAAATAGTTATATCACTTTTATTATACTGTATTCGCATTATGCTGAATAAGTTTCTGTATATATTGAGAGACTTGATTGAGAGAAGTCTAATTTGTCTAAATTTTGTTCGAGTAGTCCATGTGAATTTGGTTTTTTTTTCACATGGATAAGTAAAAGTTGTTTATATTTTGAAATTTATTTTTATTTTAGATGAAACAGTTATTTTAAAAGATATTTTTACTTATAATAATTTACTAAAAAAGTTTTTTTTATGTAAATACAAAAACTGCTTTATCAATATGCTCATTTTACTTAGTTCTGACTATGGCTATATCAAGTTAAAAGTTAATTCTTTGCTCTTATATTTTCTAAGCTCAAGAAGGATGGGCGAACACCTCGTGTAACACATGGATTTTAGTAGTAAAATAGTTTTATTGTTTAATAATTAACGTTCCAAATTAAAGAACAATATTTTTACGCCGGCCTTATGACAGCTTCCACGGTAAATATTGCAGCAAGATATGATGCAAGTGGATTTATTTTTTATTTGCAAAAGAACTTAGAGAACTTAAATCATGATTTGGAAAGTCGATACAACAATTGTTATTTCAATCTAACACTACTAGATTGAAATAACAATTCAGTATAACAATACTGAAAGTATTTACTTTTTAGTGGGCTTTGAACAATTAATTAACCTAATGATGTCATAACTCCTATCAGGGCATTCTTTAGTAATTAACTCTGCTCATTGGAGTTACACCTCCAACAGTTCGACTTACGTATTTACCTTTGGCCTCCTGCCTTGTTGAAAGTCTTGGCCAAAGGGCTAGTGAGACCGCCATAGAGCTCTACCTAGAGCCTCACGGAGAAGTTAAGTCTTCAGACTACATTAATTTGTGGCAATAGCTTGTGTCTTTTGAATGGTATATTGAAGTACACCTTCAAGAGGAAACTCGGCTGTATGTCGGTGGTTGGAGGTCTTGAACTTCAAGAGGAAACTCGGCTGTATGTCGGTGGTTGGAGGTCTTGAACTTCAAGAGGAAACTCGGCTGTATGTCGGCGGTTGGAAGTCTTGAACTTCAAGAGGAAACTCGGCTGTATGTCGGTGGTTGGAGGTCTTGAACTTCAAGAGGAAACTCGGCTGTATGTCGGCGGTTGGAGGTCTTGAACTTCAAGAGGAAACTCGGCTGTATGTCGGTGGTTGGAGGTCTTGAACTTCAAGAGGAAACTCGGCTGTATGTCGGTGGTTGGAGGTCTTGAACTTCAAGAGGAAACTCGGCTGTATGTCGGTGGTTGGAGGTCTTGAACTTCATCTCTTGATAGGAAACTATTCCTATAATTCTCCTAAGGGTTAGGCCTTCGGCATTAAGAGTATCGGCCAACTAACCTTGCTCGGTTGACAGAAAGTTCAAAGGTTGTCCATAATGCATTCATTCAGAGTTTCTGTCACTAAAAATATTTGTTCTGTGAATATTAAAAAAATTTATTTGCTTTTACTTCTCAGCAGTAACTGAATAAAATCGATTGTTGGGGTTATATTTCAATGTTTATACAGTTTTATATGAACCTGATGAATGTAATTTACAAAATATTATTAAATAGTTTTGAGTTACAAAATTTTAAATCGTTCACAATTCTTTACGCCTAAAGAGGAATAAAATCAAATACAACAAAGCGAACAAAATTATTAAGTAATTAATCAGACAACCTTACTCAACATTACTAAAAATTTTGAGATTGGTTTAATGCACGTCTGTTTAGTGAAATTTAGAAAAGATTTAATATAGTTATCAGTTTAACCTAACAAGTATCCTTCTAGACTTATCCACCATTAAACCCTTTTATTATAATTTTTTATCGTATTTATTATTTATTGTTGATTTTTGTTTTGTCAATAAGTTTTATCGTTGGTTTGTCTTAGTACTGAATATTTAAATTTGTATTGTTGTGTAATGCTAAAATGGTATCATCTTAGTGATTAAAGTATCTTGGTCTTTATTTCTTGTACAGTATATCATTAAGATATTACTGTTAGTTATTGTTCATTTGTTAATTTACTGTTGTTGTTTTTTCACTTGTAGTCAATGTTTTATTTTTGTTTATTCGAATATTATTATTATAAGCTTATACCACTCTACACATTTTTTACAGTTACTTATAAATGTTTAGTTCTTAAATCAAATTTATACAATTTAGCTGGTTTCTGGTTGTTTAATAATTGATTGTTACTCAAAATTTACATATTTAGTTTATAGTTATATTTTGTAATTTGGCTGTAAAGAGGCACTTAAATTAATCATTTCACTTTAAAACACGAAACTTTCACGTATTTTGCCTTTATTGGACTTTTCTTCTATATACAGTATACTGTATATTGAGTATCTAATTATTAAAATATGTTTTCGGGGTCATATCTCTCTATGTTGATAAAAATCATTAGACAATTATTATTGCATAACTCATCATGTTAGACAATTATTATTTGTTTTATACGTTATGTATGATTGTGTGTATTTATCTATGTTAATAAACATCCATTGTTATATAATGAAACATTCTTATGGATGAGTGACATTAACACGGCCGATGTTTATGTTCATTAAGTTAGTACAGGTTTCTGTACGTTAAGTTAGTACAGGTTTCTGTTCATTAAGTTAGTACAAGTTTCTGTCCATTAAGTTAGAACAGGTTTCTGTTCATTAAGTTAGTACAGGTTTCTGTCCATTAAGTTAGTACAAGTTTCTGTTCATTAAGTTAGGACAGGTTTTTGTTCATTAAGTTAGTACAGGTTTCTGTTCATTAAGTTAGTACAGGTTCCTGTTCATTAAGTTAGAACAGGTTTCTGTTCATTAAGTTAGTACAGGTTTCTGTTCATTAAGTTAGTACAGGTTTCTGTTCATTAAGTTAATACAGGTTTCTGTTCATTAAGTTAGTACAGGTTTCTGTACATTAAGTTAGTACAGGTTTCTGTTCATTAAGTTAGAACAGGTTTCTGTTCATTAAGTTAGTACAGGTTTCTGTTTATTAAGTTAGTACAGGTTTCTGTTCATTAAGTTAGTACAGGTTTATGTTCATTAAACTCTCGGCTTTAACTTTAAATTATTTCAGTAAACAACACCAAGTTTTCCTTGCAATTTTAACTGGAATCGTGGTTGAAATAGTGTAAAACTCCACTCTAACATCCACAATATTATTATGGAGACTCCTTAAAAGTAATCAGAGTTAATTGAATTTTATCTCGTGGTTTTCATCTCTCCTAGCGCTTAATAAAAGTCTATCCAAAGGGGTGTTTTCTTTTATATATTACAAACAAAGTTAATTAAATTATGAATTAAAAATTAAATTCATCTCTCACTCAAATGAATTTAACAATAACAAATAAAATAATTATTTATTGTAAAAATACCTAAACTATGACAAATGTTTTATAGAGTGTGTCCCGTAAGCATCCAGCCAAACATCTGGAGGCTATTCCTTGGGTTAAAACAAATAACAAATGTCAAGCGTGCAAATTGTAGATCTCGCACCGTTACCAGTCAGTCTTTCTGTTTGTGATAAAAAATAAAACGTTAATATCTCTGAAATTATTTGAAATAAAGTCATGTGATGTTATAATGTATGTTGATCTTTGTATTAGCCATATACCATTAAAATTTTATTTTTATACAACAATCCTTTAAAATTGGCGGCCATTTTCAATATTTAAAGCTAAATATTTTAATACTGTAACCCTAAGTTATACTAAAAATATAAGTCACAGAATATTTTAAAAATTAATGTTTACAAACAATTTACTGTGAAATTTAAGTTTTTATCAAATAAAAAGTTATTCTGCCTGAATAATGCTGTTAATTTTAGGCAAAAAGTTCAATTTATCACTTAATTTTTGTTATTATTTATATTCTAATTATTTCTAAAAATACCAATATTTGTAGAAATAATTAATCAATGTTTTTGTATGTTACAGGTTTTAACAATTCTTAAGGATAATAAAGTAGTATAGTATGTACGTCCTAGGACAGTGTGACGTCACGCCAGACCGCTACCAGGACAGGGTCAAAGGTCACCGCTAATCTGTTATCAGCCACGTGTTGACCTTGAGGTCAAGTTTACTATTGTTTACAACTGTTATCAGCCACGTGGTGACCTTGAAGGTCAGTTGTCCTAGGTCAGTGTTGTTTTGGTGTGACGTCACGCCGTTTTCGCGCTCTTACGTCTGCTAGTATCAGCTGATGCAAAAAAAAATATCTGTTTCTCTGTTGTCTGCTAGTATCAGCTGATGCAAAAAATCTGTTTTTTCTTAAAATGTACTAACTGTGTTTTTTCCACAACAGTGTTACCAACTCGCACGATTAATTGTAGAAAAAATATATGTCAGTGCTGCCAACTCACACGATTTATTACATTATACTATAATAAATACATATACGATTATTAAATTATTTCTATATATTAAATATAAACGCGACGTCGGGTGTTACAGTAATATTAATTTAAATTCGTAATCCTTTTTTACGTTTAAACTATAATAAATACGAATACGATTATTAAAAATACAAACTCGTTAATAAATACGTTAAAATATGTTCGTTAAGTATTAGGAGAACAGAACTTGGCAAGATCTCTGAAGTCGAGCGTTGGCGCGCTATCATATCGCTTGACCTTAGTGTCAGCCGGCGCGCGCTTTATCAGCCCGCTGGTGCACAACTTTTCTTGGCTACAATTACGGTTCCTCTTCACTTCTGCTAGCCTAATACTCTATTTATTTTAAAACTTCTAAATTCGTTCACCTGAGCTAAATAAGGTATAATATGTTTAAATAAAATTAATTGAAGGATTGTTCTTAACCAGTCAACGTCTTTTTTCCCCTGATTTAATTCTATAAAGAGTATTTAAATTATAGTTTTCATACATATAGTAGATGATATTCATATAATAATTAATATTTATATTTTCGAAAACTCTATGAAAAGAGACGTGCTTTAATTAAAGTGTAATTTTTCTTGTTACACAGTATTAATTTGAATAATATTTTGTATTTTATATAGTATTAATTTGTTCTGACCGTTTAACAAATGAACCAGAGGTTTTTTTTCTTCATTCGTATTTTACTATAATAAATCCATGTACTATAATAAGTGCATCGATTCATCAGTATGGTCAACCGATATTTATTCTTTGTCACGTTATGATATAATAGTTGTTATTGTGCTAGCCTGATACTTTGTTTTTCATTGCATGTTGTTCGTATTCCATATTTAAGTGGTTTTTTTCCATATATTTAGTAGATGTATAGAAAATTAAAAGCATATTATATTTTATTTAATAATTAATTTAGTATTTAAAAATCCTAAGGTAATATACTATTCTATATTTTTGTAATGACATAAGTAACACAATATTTAAATTCTGTTATGGAATAAGTTATAGTAATATTTAATTAATTATTTAAAAATCGTAAGGAAAAGACTTCTAAAATCGTTCACCTGAGCTAAACAAGGTATCATATGTTTAAATAAAATTAATTGAAGGATTGTTCTTAACCAGTCAACGTCTTTTTTTCCCTGATTTAATCCTATAAAGAGTATTTACATTATAGTACCTACATATAGTAGATGATATTCATATAATAATTAATATTTATATTTTTGGAAACTCTATGAAAAAGGACAGGTTGTGCTTCAATTAACTAGTGTATTTTTCTTGTTACACAGTATTAAGTATTGATTTGAATAGTAATAGTAATATTTTGTATTTTATATGATGTATTAATACTATATAAAATGTATTTTTCCAATAATTCCTATTTAATATATTATTAATTTGTTCAAACAAAATCGGTTTTTCTTTATATTATATCAAATGTACCAACTGTTTTTTCACAGTGTTGCTAACTCACACGATTATTTGCATAATACTATATAAAATACATATATGATTATTAAATTTTACTATAATAAATATAAAGTGTATACTAGTATTTTTTCTTGTTGTCAGTGTAGACAACTTATGCTTTCATTCGTAGTATACTATAATAAGTGCATCGATATTTATTCTTTGTCACGTTATAATACAATAATTTTTATGGCTGTAAATTTAAACAGATTAAAAAGGATTCTGGTTTTTCTGTTTGCATATTTTATTTCAATATTGCATGTATTTATACTATATGAAGTACATTGTTCATACTAAATCATTATTTTCGTTGTACTATAATAAATGTAATTAATTTTTATATACAAATCAGTTAGAATATCTTTGAAACAGCTTACACAGGTAGTTTTAAAGTAATATTCAATAAAAATCTGCAAAGAGCGGCAACTTCATCTGTATCTCAACAACATCCAAAGTTTAATCAATTGGTAAATATTTGTAAGAATGTTTATTTTTAATATATGTGGTAGTGAGACAGATATAAAAATTCATATAGTTTAATAAAAATCTGCAAAGAGCGGCAACTTCATCTGTACATGCATGTATCTCATCAACAACTAAAAGTTTAGTAAATATTTATAAGAATGTTTATTTTTAATATATACTCTATATGTGGTAGTAAGACAGATGATATAAAAATTCATATAGTTTAATAAAAATCTGCAAAGAGTGGCAACTTCATCTGTACATGCATGTATCTCAACAACAACAACCAAAGTTAAATCAATTGGTAAATATTTGTAAGAATGTTTATTTTTAATATATGTGGTAGTGAGGCAGATATAAAATTCATATAAAAATTCGTTTTAATTTCAACAAATATCACAAACACGTATTGAAAAAATCGAACTTTCAAATAATTTTTAAAAAAAACTTGTGACCGATTCATCACGAATAATTTATTTAAGTAAGGTCAAGATAACTGCATTATTATATGTTTCGGTTTTAAATAAGATATATTAAACGTTTATCGCAATAAAAAGTTATACCTTGACACTGATTTAATCATTAAATAAAAACTAAACTCATTGGCTCACTTAGAACGGGGGAAAAACCAATATAAAAATGGAATAATACAATATAGATGTTAAATTCAACATAAATTTCATTTCAGATATGTAAAATTATGAGTTAAGGAGTTCAATTATTATTCCCTCACACGTTAGTTAAAACAATCGAATAATATTGAATTACGAGCCATATTTAGACATATGTAATATTACAATATGTAGCATTTATTTCAGATTTCCATTAGGATCTTACACATGAGAGCCTTACGTAAAATTTAAATCTAATATGTTAAACACATTAGAGATTACAGTTATGTAAATATTAAATGGACAAAAATGTTTAATTTTTTCATGAAAGGATCTTCATACGTGTCCAACTATTATAATATTGAGAGAAACGATTAATTATAAATGACACTTTAAGTTAATAACATGTTTTTTTCCTATTTTGTAAAGATAAATTCTCTTATTAACAAATTAAGTAAATAAAAAAACAATTCTATGAATCCATTAATAACTGTATAGTGTAATAAATGTTGCATATTATTTTGACAATTTTATAATAATAATTGCCTTTTCTTATAATTTCAACATAAATATCACAAACACGTATTGAAAACATTGAACTTTCAAATAACTTTAAAAAAATTGTGACCGATTCAACATGAATAATTCATTTTAGTGAGGTCAGAATAACTTCATTAATATAGATTCATTTAAAAAATACATATTATTTGTTTATAGCAATAATAAATTATACTTTGTTACTAATTTTATCATATAAAAACTAAAATCATTAGCTCACTTTGAATGGAAAAAACAATATAATACAATATACATTTAATTTCAGATATGCGTACAAAACATTCTTCTACACTTGCATCCTTGAGTGCATACATATGCGTTATGTTTAAGATGAGACATGTCTTGTATATGAGAAATTATCTAAGTTCCATTTTATCAGTGTCCGTATGTTGAGTAAGGATGAGAACTGAGTATCAGGATTGTCAATTAGTTGAAAATCAGACCAATAATACGTGTTTTTGATTCAACTCTATGTCCCTTAATTTCACTGGTTGTTAGACTTTAAATGAAATGTCCGTTCTATGAAACAGTCAAACTCCATTAGCAACAATATTATATTGGTTATCCATGCTCATACTACTCACATTCACCTTAGAATACGTTCAATCTTGTGTTGCCTTCTCATATCTAAGAATAATACTTTATATTGTTTTCTCTTAAAATGAGCCGTGAGAGTAAATACTATAATAATTGTTATGTTTATGTTATGTTATATTTGTATAACACAGGTTATACCAAATCAACCGTTTAAGTTTATACTTCTTTTGTCTACATATCTTTTATATTCGGTTTAATGATAGAAATAAAGATGTAATAAAAATGATAGTAAAATAAATTAAACTTAGCTAAGTAAATTAATTTCGTGTTTTCATAAAGATATTTTTACTAGTATCCGCATTATAGATTTCTAAAGAGATGGTAAACATTAGAGCCTGCAGTTCTGTACATCTGGATAAATATTAAATGGATAAAAATGTTTAATTTCTCAAATAAAGGATCTTCATACATGTACAACTATTATAAAAAATATGACAGAAACGTCTAAATATAAATGACACTTTAAATTAAAAAGCATTATTTTTCCTATTTTGTAAAGATTGTTTCTCTTATCAATGAATTGGGTAAATAAAACAACAATTTTATGAATCCATTAATAACATTATAGTTTTGTCAATGTCCGTACGTTGTGCAGGGGAGAGAACTGAGTATCAGGCTTGACAGACTAACGTATTACTGTCGGCTGAGCAGAATGAAAGAAAGATAAACGAACAAATTAGTTTAATTTCTTATTAGTATAGCGCAAATAAATGCAAATCTATAGCATTAAATGAAAATAAGAGAAATATCGATTAAAAAGTAAGCTGACTAAATGATTGTAAATTTCTGGTTCAAGTGATGTCAAGTGATATGATAGCGCACTCGAATAGACTCAAATTAAATCACTTACTTATCGAATGAAAATATAAACTTTGCATTAAAAGATGTATAAAATATGCACACTGTGACTCTATAGTAAAAACCCATTTAGTGGGAAAGCAAAACTGATTCACCACGAGTAGTTACATTTTAGAACTTACTAAAACCTAGTGTCATAACTAGTACCCACCTTTTTGATCACTTTGTTGATAGCAAATAAAGAATCTATATATAGAACTTTCCTTCCATAATACGAGAATATTTGTATAACAATTAGTCTAAACTAAATGTACCAGTTGTATTAACTTTGAAACCTAAGTAAATCGGTCAAAAAATCATATATGAGTAACTCAAGTAATAAAATATAAATTTCTTTATAATTACAATGATTTTTAATTACGTTCATTCTAATTTGATGTGATTAAAATTTTAGTTTTTGTCATGAACATTTTCTGTGTGATAAACATAGCCAATAAATAACTAAAACACCAATGTTAATTATTCTGAATTTTTACATTTTAGTAAACAAGTACTATGATTATTCGTTTCAGAGCTTTATATCAAAACATCTTCTTTACTATGTATCGTACATATATACGTATCATTAATATAAAATACTGGATTTATAAGATATAACATGATTTTACACGGTTAAATTTCAGTTTTTCCGAGGCTATAAATATCTAATAAACGCGCAAATTGTATAGCGATAACAATTATATGAATAAACATAAAATATTGGATATACACACATATATTAAATTTAAAAAAGATAACTAATAAGTATCTAGGTGTTTCTATATTTTTACTGTAGTTAGTTTATACAATCATTCACCTCAATGACCCCATAAATTTGAACTAATATAAGACATCAAAACCACAAAAATGTATAAATCAAACGATTTATTTAAATTACCAACTGAATTAGTTTAGGATAAAAAAATAAGGTATTATACAAATGATACACTTCTTATATCACCATTAGGATGTTATACATAAGAGCTTCAAATAAGTCTAAAATGCTTTACATATTCGAGCTTAGTGTTCTGTAAATATAAATATACATTAAATGAATGAAACATTTTTTTATTTCTCAAAGAGGGGATTTTCATACGTATTCAACTACTCTATTAAAACTTAGCGAAACGATTTAAATGTGAATGACACTATGTTTAAGCAGGTTTTTTCCTATTTTGTAAAGATAATCAAACGTATAAAACAACAATTTTATAATTCCGTTAATAACTACTTAGTGAATTGAATGTTACATAGTATATTACTAGTTCATAAAATGGTCTTTTGCTTATGACTGATTTTAAGTGAATAATTTATTTTGGTAAACATGACAAAACAGATATGACCAACTTCGTTACATAGAACTGGTGTCAGTCCATTTAGAGATATACACTTATGTAAATTTTTTTTGTATAATCCTTATTGCTTGACTTCTTTTAGATTACAAAATAAAACTACTTAGTCTAGAATATACAAGCCTTGAAAATATTAAATATTTTTTAAATGGACAAAAATTTTCATTTGTCAAATAACGGATATAAATTCATATACAACAATTATATCATACTTGAGGCAAACTATTAAAATTAAAGTTCATCAACGACTGTAAAGATAATTTATATAGTCAAATATTTGGGTAAATAAAACATTATACGAGACGTTCTATGCAAGAAAGATATTATTATTCTTTATTTATTTGCAAATGTTTCACATATTTATTTACAAATAATGTCCTTGCTCAGAATCTTTGAACTTATGATTCTTCAACTCCTTTCAGCTCGGCCATTAGTCTGTTGTAGAGTTCTTCCCCACACTCTTTAGGACCGATGCTTTCAAATAATTTAATAAATGAGTATTCGTGATTTCTAACTTTGTTGCAAACGTAACAATCAGAACCACAAGCAGCTGTCTCTGTACGGTCTCTCTTAAATTTTATATTTTCTACATCCTCGACCAGTTCAGCCATTCTTTGAAGTTTTTCTTCAGCTTCTGGACTCCAGCTAGTTTTTGCAAATCTCAGCTCAAACATGACCATCAGCAAGTTTGTATACATTGTACCTATAGAGGATAGTGTTGTTACCTGGAGTGTGATAAAGTGTCTATGTAACCTGAAAACTGTATTGAAAAAAGTGGCGGGTGGATGGTAACAGATTTATATATAAAATGTTTTCAAAATCGAATGGTTATTGTATCTAAAAGATACTGTTTCATACAAAACAGTTCACTCTTAACAAGTGTTATATTATATGACTAACACATATGTTTACTATAGTACAAACAAATTTAATAAATTAATAATACTGATTTTTGAAGCTAAAAATACACATGTGAATGATAATGATTTACGTTAAATTTCAATACTCATAACACATATAAAAAGTCATGTGATATTTTTGTTATTTTTAGTATAATAAAAGTTAAAGAATATGAAACTAAATCAACTGCGATGATGCTATTAAAACGAATCTCAGTCATATTACAGTTGTATTATTTTTTGTCTTTAGTTAGCATACATTTTTATTTATTTTTTCCCCAAAAAACTTGATATGATTTGTTTGTAACGTGGTTACTTTTAGTTGACAGCCATTGTAAAACTGTAGATTGTGAAGCCCAATAAATGAATTTGAATGTGAAGTGCAGTTGAACATTCAATACCTTCCCTTTCATCCAAATAATGAACTTTATACTTAAGGTAGCACTAAAAAACTATATACTGTACGAACAAAACTATACTTTGTCTAGCTATATAAATACTAACGTACATAACTAGACTTTAAATTCGTATAATACATTTAAGTATGTAGGATTAACATAATGAACTTAGGTATAGGGCATTTATTTTACGATACCTATTTACGTTGTATTCATGTTATTTATACATTTAATGTGGAATGGAAACTGTAATTTAGATAATAATTTATTTCTCATACACAGGGAATTATTAGCATTGATATTAAGTAACACCCAAATAATAATATGGAATGCAAACTATAAATTACTTTCAAAGCTAATTCCCATTCACTTTGTCTTATTAGAATTGATATTAAGAGGCATTAAAAATAATTCATATAACGTTTGTATAAATAAAACCATATGTATATTTTAAACTAGCCAGACCGCCGTTCAAAGACAAATAGAGCACACTTATTGTAGTAATGTATTACAAATAAAGTAACCAAAACCACAATTGTTAAATGTAATGTTTGTTGTTGCGTTCAATAAATGAGAATTGTAATTTTACACTTCATTGTTTTCTCTGAAATATATTTTTCCATGCCAACGAAAATAACACATATGTTTTAAATATGCTACAATAGAAATGACAGTTTAATATAAATACAATAGAAATATAGTTTAAACCGTTCAACTGTTTATTCTCCTCCAACTAAATTGTTGTACTTTACAAGTTACGTGTTTTGAATAAGTAATTTATAGATAAAGAACATTTATTGAGAAAAGTTTTTTCGTTGAATCACATAAATAGAATTAAGTATAATTTATTACTGATATGTTTATAATGCATAATTATATTAAGTATTAGACTTAAATTTTTACTATTTTAATCAAAGAATATCACAAAGACAGATAGAGTAGCTTACGGTGACTTTTTAGTGCAACTTCATTGAATTCGAACTGTGCACATACACATATAATGGGGCTTGTACTGTATTACTAAGTATACTGTATAATTTATAATTTGTATTGTGAATATTTAATGTTAAACAGGAAATCTAATATTTTAAAATAATTTTTTATAGGTTATTAGAGGTATACATCAATTATTTAAATTTTGAATTGTAAACGCGTAGTTTATTAAATTGTTTTGTAAAGACTGTAATGATACTTGCTATTGTTTAGAATAAAATATAAAAAACTCTACTGTTTATAATGATCAGTTCAGAGGTAATTGTAAAGTGAAATGAAGTATCAGAGTCATACTAAATGTTATTAAATGGTTACTTTATGTGTCATGCACTATCTTATTAAAAAATTCAGAATTTGCAATAATATACTATAACGTATTGTTAATAAAACACGATTGGTTCTAATAACTAGCGTGAATGCAAATATAGTTAATCTTAGCACGATGACCCGTACTAATAAGTCAAGATAACCATAGATAAAGTAAGAGGCCAACGCTGAAATTGATTTGTTATAGAATGAGTACAAATTAGATTTCCTGTTTAACATTAAATATTCACAATACAAATTATAAATTATACAGTATACTTAGTAATACAGTACAAGCCCCATTATATGTGTATGTGCACAGTTCGAATTCAATGAAGTTGCACTAAAAAGTCACCGTAAGCTACTCTATCTGTCTTTGTGATATTCTTTGATTAAAATAGTAAAAATTTAAGTCTAATACTTAATATAATTATGCATTATAAACATATCAGTAATAAATTATACTTAATTCTATTTATGTGATTCAACGAAAAAACTTTTCTCAATAAATGTTCTTTATCTATAAATTACTTATTCAAAACACGTAACTTGTAAAGTACAACAATTTAGTTGGAGGAGAATAAACAGTTGAACGGTTTAAACTATATTTCTATTGTATTTATATTAAACTGTCATTTCTATTGTAGCATATTTAAAACATATGTGTTATTTTCGTTGGCATGGAAAAATATATTTCAGAGAAAACAATGAAGTGTAAAATTACAATTCTCATTTATTGAACGCAACAACAAACATTACATTTAACAATTGTGGTTTTGGTTACTTTATTTGTAATACATTACTACAATAAGTGTGCTCTATTTGTCTTTGAACGGCGGTCTGGCTAGTTTAAAATATACATATGGTTTTATTTATACAAACGTTATATGAATTATTTTTAATGCCTCTTAATATCAATTCTAATAAGACAAAGTGAATGGGAATTAGCTTTGAAAGTAATTTATAGTTTGCATTCCATATTATTATTTGGGTGTTACTTAATATCAATGCTAATAATTCCCTGTGTATGAGAAATAAATTATTATCTAAATTACAGTTTCCATTCCACATTAAATGTATAAATAACATGAATACAACGTAAATAGGTATCGTAAAATAAATGCCCTATACCTAAGTTCATTATGTTAATCCTACATACTTAAATGTATTATACGAATTTAAAGTCTAGTTATGTACGTTAGTATTTATATAGCTAGACAAAGTATAGTTTTGTTCGTACAGTATATAGTTTTTTAGTGCTACCTTAAGTATAAAGTTCATTATTTGGATGAAAGGGAAGGTATTGAATGTTCAACTGCACTTCACATTCAAATTCATTTATTGGGCTTCACAATCTACAGTTTTACAATGGCTGTCAACTAAAAGTAACCACGTTACAAACAAATCATATCAAGTTTTTTGGGGAAAAAATAAATAAAAATGTATGCTAACTAAAGACAAAAAATAATACAACTGTAATATGACTGAGATTCGTTTTAATAGCATCATCGCAGTTGATTTAGTTTCATATTCTTTAACTTTTATTATACTAAAAATAACAAAAATATCACATGACTTTTTATATGTGTTATGAGTATTGAAATTTAACGTAAATCATTATCATTCACATGTGTATTTTTAGCTTCAAAAATCAGTATTATTAATTTATTAAATTTGTTTGTACTATAGTAAACATATGTGTTAGTCATATAATATAACACTTGTTAAGAGTGAACTGTTTTGTATGAAACAGTATCTTTTAGATACAATAACCATTCGATTTTGAAAACATTTTATATATAAATCTGTTACCATCCACCCGCCACTTTTTTCAATACAGTTTTCAGGTTACATAGACACTTTATCACACTCCAGGTAACAACACTATCCTCTATAGGTACAATGTATACAAACTTGCTGATGGTCATGTTTGAGCTGAGATTTGCAAAAACTAGCTGGAGTCCAGAAGCTGAAGAAAAACTTCAAAGAATGGCTGAACTGGTCGAGGATGTAGAAAATATAAAATTTAAGAGAGACCGTACAGAGACAGCTGCTTGTGGTTCTGATTGTTACGTTTGCAACAAAGTTAGAAATCACGAATACTCATTTATTAAATTATTTGAAAGCATCGGTCCTAAAGAGTGTGGGGAAGAACTCTACAACAGACTAATGGCCGAGCTGAAAGGAGTTGAAGAATCATAAGTTCAAAGATTCTGAGCAAGGACATTATTTGTAAATAAATATGTGAAACATTTGCAAATAAATAAAGAATAATAATATCTTTCTTGCATAGAACGTCTCGTATAATGTTTTATTTACCCAAATATTTGACTATATAAATTATCTTTACAGTCGTTGATGAACTTTAATTTTAATAGTTTGCCTCAAGTATGATATAATTGTTGTATATGAATTTATATCCGTTATTTGACAAATGAAAATTTTTGTCCATTTAAAAAATATTTAATATTTTCAAGGCTTGTATATTCTAGACTAAGTAGTTTTATTTTGTAATCTAAAAGAAGTCAAGCAATAAGGATTATACAAAAAAAATTTACATAAGTGTATATCTCTAAATGGACTGACACCAGTTCTATGTAACGAAGTTGGTCATATCTGTTTTGTCATGTTTACCAAAATAAATTATTCACTTAAAATCAGTCATAAGCAAAAGACCATTTTATGAACTAGTAATATACTATGTAACATTCAATTCACTAAGTAGTTATTAACGGAATTATAAAATTGTTGTTTTATACGTTTGATTATCTTTACAAAATAGGAAAAAACCTGCTTAAACATAGTGTCATTCACATTTAAATCGTTTCGCTAAGTTTTAATAGAGTGGTTGAATACGTATGAAGATCCCCTCTTTGAGAAATAAAAAATATTTCGTTCATTTAATGTATAGTTTGATTTACAAAACTGCAAGCTCTAATATGCGAAGCATTAGAGAAACTTCTTAGCATTAAAAAAACTTCCCTTTTTTCACTAAAACTTTTAATTTTGTGGCACCCAGTCTTTATAATAAAATGCCTGAACATATAAAAATTACTATAAATAAAAACATCTTTTTGAAAAGACTAAAAACTTGGCTGATACATATAGAAAATGTTGATAGTTTATTGGAAATTGAAGCATAAGGTGCAAAATGAAGCAAAATATATTTATTTTAGTGTATGCATGTTTGTATGAGTGTGTACTTAGAATGTCTGTATAGTTGTGTACATGGTATTTAATAAATGTAGGATTTTGTCTTGCAAAAGCTAGTTATTTCTATGAATGCACTTATGTTTAACTATGTACATATTGTAAAAATAATGTTAAATATTAGGCACTGATTAATCTGTAAATTCTGTTTAGTTTGTTTTTTCTGATCGCTGATTTATGTTTTAAGAATTATATATGCACGCACCTCAAATCTGGCATAGCCTTTGAGGTCGTAAATTTTCTCATTTTTGCATTATGTATTTGTTTTGTTTTATGGATGTGCATTTTTCTTGATGATTGCATTGTTCTTTTATAGTATTAGTGTTCTTTTATAGTATTAGTGGTCAGTCCTGGTATTGTTGTAGTGAAAATAGTGTGGTGAATTTGTAATTAAGGGACATGAAAATTATTAATTTATTTTGTTATTAGGTACATCTATGAAATAATTTGTAGTATAGAACGAGAGTATTAATGTAAATTTGAGAAAATAAATATTCTTATTCTTATTATTATATTCATTTTAGACTTACATTTTATTTGAAGCTCTTATGTATAACATCCTAATGGTGATATAAGAAGTGTATCATTTGTATAATACCTTATTTTTTTATCCTAAACTAATTCAGTTGGTAATTTAAAATAAATCGTTTGATTTATACATTTTTGTGGTTTTGATGTCTTATATTAGTTCAAATTTATGGGGTCATTGAGGTGAATGATTGTATAAACTAACTACAGTAAAAATATAGAAACACCTAGATACTTATTAGTTATCTTTTTTAAATTTAATAGATGAGTGTATATCCATTATTTTATGTTTATTCATATAATTGTTATCGCTATACAATTTGCGCGATTATTAGATATTTATAGCCTCGGAAATACTGAAAATTAACCGTGTAAAATCATGTTATATCTTATAAATCCAGTATTTTATATTAATGATACGTATATGTACGATACATAGTAAAGAAGATGTTTTGATATAAAGCTCTTAAACGATTAAGCATAGTACTTGTTTACTAAAATGTAAAAATTCAGAATAATTAACATTGGTGTTTTATTTATTTATTGGCTATGTTTATCACACAGAAAATGTTCATGACAAAAACTAAAATTTTAATCACATCAAATTAGAATGAACGTAATTAAAAATCATTGTATTTATAAAGAAATTTATATTTTATTACTTGAGTTACTCATATATGATTTTTTGACCGATTTACTTAGGTTTCAAAGTTAATACAACTGGTACATTTAGTTTAGACTAATTGTTATACAAATATTCTCGTATTATGGAAGGAATGTTCTATATATAGATTCTTTGTTTGCCATCAACAAAGTGATCAAAAAGGTGGGTCATAGTTATGACACTAGGTTTTAGTAAGTTCTAAAATGTAACTACTCGTGGTGAATCAGTTTTGCTTTCCCACTAAATGGGTTTTTACTATAGGGCCACAGTGTGCATATTTTATACATCTTTTAATGCAAAGTTTATATTTTCATTCGATAAGTAAGTGATTTAATTTGAGTCTATTCGAGTGCGCTATGCTATAGATTTGCATTTATTTGCGCTATACTAATAAGAAATTAAACAAATTTTTTCGTTTATCTTTCTTTCGTTCTGCTCAGCCGACAGTAATACGTTAGTTTGACAAGCCTGATACTCAGTTCTCTCCCCTGCACAACATACGGACACTGACAAAACTATAATGTTATTAATGGATTCATAAAATTGTTGTTTTATTTACCCAATTCATTGATAAGAGAAACTATCTTTACAAAATAGGAAAAATAATGCTTTTTAATTTAAAGTGTCATTTATATTTAGACGTTTCTCTCATGTTTATTATAATAGTTGTACATGTATGAAGATCCTTTATTTGAGAAATTAAACATTTTTATCCATTTAATATTTATCCAGATATACAGAACTGCAGGCTCTAATGTTTACCATCTCTTTAGAAATCTATAATGCGGATGCTAGTAAAAATATCTTTATGAGAACACGAAATTCATTTACTTAGCTAAGTTTAATTTATTTTACTATCATTTTTATTACATATTTATTTCTATCATTAAACCGAATATAAAAGATATGTAGACAAAAGAAGTATAAACTTAAACGGTTGATTTGGTATACCCTATGTTATACAAATTATTTAAACATAACAATTATTATAGTATTTACTCTCACGGCTCGTTTTAAGAGAAAACAATATAAAGTATTATTCTTAGATATGAGAAGGCAACACAAGATTGAACGTATTCTAAGGTGAATGTGAGTAGTATGAGCATGGATAACCAATATAATATTGTTGCTAACGGAGTTTGACTGTTTCATAGAACGGACATTTCATTTAAAGTCTAACAACCAGTGAAATTAAGGGACATAGAGTTGAATCAAAAACACGTATTATTGGTCTGATTTTCAACTAATTGACAATCCTGATACTCAGTTCTCATCCTTACTCAACATACGGACACTGATAAAATGGAACTTAGATAATTTCTCATATACAAGACATGTCTCATCTTAAACATAACGCATATGTATGCACTCAAGGATGCAAGTGTAGAAGAACGTTTTGTACGCATATCTGAAATTAAATGTATATTGTATTATATTGTTTTTTCCATTCAAAGTGAGCTAATGATTTTAGTTTTTATATGATAAAATTAGTAACAAAGTATAATTTATTATTGCTATAAACAAATAATATGTATTTTTTAAATAAATCTATATTAATGAAGTTATTCTGACCTCACTAAAATGAATTATTCATGTTGAATCGGTCACAATTTTTTTAAAGTTATTTGAAAGTTCAATGTTTTCAATACGTGTTTGTGATATTTATGTTGAAATTATAAGAAAAGGCAATTATTATTATAAAATTGTCAAAATAATATGCAACATTTAATACACTATACAGTTATTAATGGATTCATAGAATTGTTTTTTTATTTACTTAATTTATTAATAAGAGAATTTATCTTTACAAAATAGGAAAAAAACATATTATTAACTTAAAGTGTCATTTATAATTAATCGTTTCTCTCAATATTATAATAGTTGGACACGTATGAAGATCCTTTTATGAAGAAATTAAACATTTTTGTCCATTTAATATTTACATAACTGTAATCTCTAATGTGTTTAACATATTAGATTTAAATTTTACGTAAGGCTCTCATGTGTAAGATCCTAATGGAAATCTGAAATAAATGCTACATATTGTAATATTACATATGTCTAAATATAGCTCGTAATTCAATATTATTCGATTGTTTTAACTAACGTGTGAGGGAATAATAATTGAACTCCTTAACTCATAATTTTACATATCTGAAATGAAATTTATGTTGAATTTAACATCTATATTGTATTATTCCATTTTTATATTGTTTTTTCCCCCGTTCTAAGTGAGCCAATGAGTTTAGTTTTTATTTAATGATTAAATCAGTGTCAAGGTATAACTTTTTATTGCGATAAACGTTTAATATATCTTATTTAAAACCGAAACATATAATAATGCAGTTATCTTGACCTTACTTAAATAAATTATTCGTGATGAATCGGTCACAAGTTTTTTTTTAAAATTATTTGAAGGATCGATTTTTTCAATACGTGTTTGTGATATTTGTTGAAATTAAAACGAATTTTTATATGAATTTTATATCTGCCTCACTACCACATATATTAAAAATAAACATTCTTACAAATATTTACCAATTGATTTAACTTTGGTTGTTGTTGTTGAGATACATGCATGTACAGATGAAGTTGCCGCTCTTTGCAGATTTTTATTAAACTATATGAATTTTTATATCATCTGTCTTACTACCACATATAGAGTATATATTAAAAAATAAACATTCTTATAAATATTTACTAAACTTTTAGTTGTTGATGAGATACATGCATGTACAGATGAAGTTGCCGCTCTTTGCAGATTTTTATTAAACCATATGAATTTTTATATCTGTCTCACTACCACATATATTAAAAAATAAACATTCTTACAAATATTTACCAATTGATTAAACTTTGGATGTTGTTGAGATACAGATGAAGTTGCCGCTCTTTGCAGATTTTTATTGAATATTACTTTAAAACTACCTGTGTAAGCTGTTTCAAAGATATTCTAACTGATTTGTATATAAAAATTAATTACATTTATTATAGTACAACGAAAATAATGATTTAGTATGAACAATGTACTTCATATAGTATAAATACATGCAATATTGAAATAAAATATGCAAACAGAAAAACCAGAATCCTTTTTAATCTGTTTAAATTTACAGCCATAACAATTATTATATTATAACGTGACAAAGAATAAATATCGATGCACTTATTATAGTACACGGATTTATTATAATATACTACGAATGAAAGCATAAGTTGTCCACACTGACAACAAGAAAAAATACTGGTATATAGTATTATGCAAATAATCGTGTGAGTTAGCAACACTGTGAAAAAACAGTTGGTACATTTGATATAATATAAAGAAAAACCGATTTTGTTTGAACAAATTAATAATATATTAAATAGGAATTATTGGAAAAATACATTTTATATAGTATTAATACATCATATAAAATACAAAATATTACTATTACTATTCAAATCAATACTTAATACTGTGTAACAAGAAAAATACACTAGTTAATTGAAGCACAACCTGTCCTTTTTCATAGAGTTTCCAAAAATATAAATATTAATTATTATATGAATATCATCTACTATATGTAGGTACTATAATGTAAATACTCTTTATAGGATTAAATCAGGGAAAAAAAGACGTTGACTGGTTAAGAACAATCCTTCAATTAATTTTATTTAAACATATGATACCTTGTTTAGCTCAGGTGAACGATTTTAGAAGTCTTTTCCTTACGATTTTTAAATAATTAATTAAATATTACTATAACTTATTCCATAACAGAATTTAAATATTGTGTTACTTATGTCATTACAAAAATATAGAATAGTATATTACCTTAGGATTTTTAAATACTAAATTAATTATTAAATAAAATATAATATGCTTTTTATTTTCTATACATCTACTAAATATATGGAAAAAAACCACTTAAATATGGAATACGAACAACATGCAATGAAAAACAAAGTATCAGGCTAGCACAATAACAACTATTATATCATAACGTGACAAAGAATAAATATCGGTTGACCATACTGATGAATCGATGCACTTATTATAGTACATGGATTTATTATAGTAAAATACGAATGAAGAAAAAAAACCTCTGGTTCATTTGTTAAACGGTCAGAACAAATTAATACTATATAAAATACAAAATATTATTCAAATTAATACTGTGTAACAAGAAAAATTACACTTTAATTAAAGCACGTCTCTTTTCATAGAGTTTTCGAAAATATAAATATTAATTATTATATGAATATCATCTACTATATGTATGAAAACTATAATTTAAATACTCTTTATAGAATTAAATCAGGGGAAAAAAGACGTTGACTGGTTAAGAACAATCCTTCAATTAATTTTATTTAAACATATTATACCTTATTTAGCTCAGGTGAACGAATTTAGAAGTTTTAAAATAAATAGAGTATTAGGCTAGCAGAAGTGAAGAGGAACCGTAATTGTAGCCAAGAAAAGTTGTGCACCAGCGGGCTGATAAAGCGCGCGCCGGCTGACACTAAGGTCAAGCGATATGATAGCGCGCCAACGCTCGACTTCAGAGATCTTGCCAAGTTCTGTTCTCCTAATACTTAACGAACATATTTTAACGTATTTATTAACGCGTTTGTATTTTTAATAATAGTATTCATATTTATTATAGTTTAAATTAATATTACTGTAACACCCGACGTCGCGTTTATATTTAATATATAGAAATAATTTAATAATCGTATATGTATTTATTATAGTATAATGTAATAAATCGTGTGAGTTGGCAGCACTGACATATATTTTTTCTACAATTAATCGTGCGAGTTGGTAACACTGTTGTGGAAAAAACACAGTTAGTACATTTTAAGAAAAAACAGATTTTTTGCATCAGCTGATACTAGCAGACAACAGAGAAACAGATATTTTTTTTTGCATCAGCTGATACTAGCAGACGTAAGAGCGCGAAAACGGCGTGACGTCACACCAAAACAACACTGACCTAGGACAACTGACCTTCAAGGTCACCACGTGGCTGATAACAGTTGTAAACAATAGTAAACTTGACCTCAAGGTCAACACGTGGCTGATAACAGATTAGCGGTGACCTTTGACCCTGTCCTGGTAGCGGTCTGGCGTGACGTCACACTGTCCTAGGACGTACATACTATACTACTTAATAAGATATTTAGCTTTGAATATTGAAAATAATCACCAATTTTAAACGATTATTGTGAAAAAATGGTATATGAATAATATAAATATCAACGTCATACCAATTTTCATGATTTTATTAGAAATAACTTCAGAGATATTAGCGTTTTTGTGAAAATCGCATGCAGATACAGACGTATAACAGTGCGAGATCAACGATTTGTGCACATTAATTTTTTTAACATAAGAAGTTACATCCAGGTTACCTACTTGATACTTACGGGACAACCTGCATATACTTAAATTATATTTAAAATGCAGGGGCAATATGAACTATGCTGTAACAATTACACATATATTATTATTAAATGCACGATAATATATACCCTTCAGATTTGTCCAGCCAGACCTTAATTTTCTGATTCACTGCATCAATTCAACCATTCACAGCAACATTAAGAATAATAAGTCAATTTCCTTTGTTCAAACAACGCATCTTCACAGAGATTGTTACACCGACATGGTTTGCATTTAAACAAGCATGGAAAAAGAAAATCAGCTAGTATAATTAAAAATTCCATAAACGAAACTATTTCACAACTAACTGAAGGAAGCACTTCACATATTGCACCTCATTCAGTGGAGAGACGTGAGAATTCTTCGACAACCAACGGATCACACTCCTGGCTACTGACAACCTACAGTACATCCTAGCGGTAGACAAACTAGTCCTAGGGCGCCGAGACGGCTCAAGGCTTTCCCATCCCCACTTCACGGACAGTTTATCAGACAGCTCTTTTAATGTAGAATAGATTATGGACTTATCTAGTAATGTTTTTAATTCTAACTCTAACTTGTTAAACTCAGCTGTACCTTTAAACTTCCCTGTGACATTCACATAAAAAACCGAGCTAAATCCTTTTAACATAAAAATATTTCACCAAAATATCAAGGACTTAAAGAGCCGGATTGAACCATTGAACATTATTTTAACAGGAATTGATCCAGGTATTATTATTCTAACAGAACACAATATGACACTTGATCAACTTGAACGGTTAAATATAAACCATTATATGCTAGTTTCACATTTTGCTCGAACCACTGCAAAGGGAGGATGTGTTTTAACTATGTCCAAAGTCGGTTTAAGGGGTAAACAGCTGAGTACACAGGCAATTAGGGATTTGTTAACTGATAAACTATTTGAATGCTGTGTTACAGAATTTAAAATTAACGAAGAAACAGTAATAGTAGCAGGTGTATACAGAACGCCCCAGTTCAATAACAATGAGTTTTTATCTAGATTAAATACGTTATTGGAATTACTACCGAGCAAAAAAAGTCTGTTTTTATTGGCGGAGATTTTAATATAAATATAATGGAAAGCTCTCCTTAATCCAGGGAATTTAAAAATATATTAAAAAGTGACGGTATAAAATATCTTGTAGACTTTTCAACTAGATTGTCAGATACGTCAGAAACATGCTTAGAAAATGTTTGTAAAAATGTTAACTGTGGGCAAATTTCAGTTACAGGGCTGGTAACATCTTTGTCTGATCATGACGGCCAGCTATTGGAAATATTTAATCTTAAGTGTACACCTGTGAATAATAAGAAACTTACATATATCGGTGGAGCATTTTCTGAAAAAAATATAAATTTGTTTAAAACTATTTTGCAGACAGAGGATTGGAGATTGGTTTATGATGGTACAGTAGATGAAAAGTACAATACTTTTAATAGAATAGTACAGTTTTACTTTCATTTATTGTTCCCTAAAGCACAAAAAACCAGTTCACACAAAAAAGACGAATGGATAACCATGGAAATAAAACATGAAAAAGACAATTTAGTATACCTAAATAAAATAGCTAGGGCTTCAAAGAATCCAAATTTAAAAAATGCCGTTAAAGAAAAACATCGGGTATATACAGCTAAATTGAGTGAAAGAAAAAAAGAATTTTTTGACAATGAAATAAAAAATTCTGTCAATGTAATTAAAAGTACTTGGAACATCATCAACAAAGAAACAACAAAAAAACTCTAATTTGGATAGCAAAGGAAATATTGTCTTGAGAATCAATAATAAACCAATCTTCAATCCAGATACCATAGCCAGTATTTTTAATGAATATTTTATTAATATTGTAGATGAAATGATAAAAGGGATGAATGGTCGGGATATTTTAGATTTGGCACCCAGTGGAACCAGTCAGTTCTCTTATAATCCTCTCACGTAATTCCATTGCAACCCTTTGATTGAAGAAAATTTCATACATATAATTGACTCATTGCCAAACAAATGTTCGTCGGGTTATGATGAGGTGCCACTGTCACGTAAAGAACCAGCTAAAAAAACCATTACTCCACTTAATTAATTCCTTATTTGTTTCTGGCATTTTTCCACACCAATAAAAAATATCCAAAATAATACCAATTTTCAAAAAAGGTGATTTAACAGACATAACAAATTATCGCCCAATATCTCTCCTTCCTGCTATATCAAAGGTGTTTGAAAAATGTATGTACCTTACAATTAGTTGATTATTTGGAAAAAAAGCCACTTATTTGATGATGAGCAACACGGTTTCCGTAAGGGCAGGTCCACTGTTATAGCACTAGTCAATTTCGTAGACATGATAATAGATTCAATTGATAAAAAATATGTTGTATCCGGATATTTCATGGACCTGTCTAGGGCTTTTGACAGTGTGTCACATTCACGTTTAATATCAAAACTAAGTTCACTTGGAATAAATGGAGTTGCTTTGGAATGGTTTAAATCTTACCTTGAAAATAAACAGCAATCAGTTGAGATTACTCATATAAAAGAAAACAAAATTATAAAAAAGCTATCTACATTTCATCAAATTAAACATGGAGTACCACAAGGGTAAATCCTAGGACCCCTTCTTTATCTATGTTATCTAAAAGATATGCCTTCATTGCTTACTAAAGTACAAAGTGTTCCAAAAGGCCTGTTCTTGTATGCTGACGACTCAAACTTAATAGTATCAGCTAAAACAGCCAGTAAATTGGAGCGAGAAGCAAACTTAGAGTTGGCAAAATTTCAAAACTTTTTCTGCAATAACAATATGTTACTAAATCCTCGGAAAACTAATTATATTCACTTCTCTACAGTTCAAAATAAGAATCAGGTTACACCAAAAATCAATATCGGAACGGAAAAAGTTGAAAACATTGATAAAACAAAATTTCTAGGTTTGTTAATTGACAGTAGTCTCAGCTGGTGCAGTCATGTAGATCACATTATTTCAAAAATTAATTCAGGGTTGTTTGCATTAAGAAGAATGTCACTGCTATGCAGTGAACCAACATTAAAATTAATATTTCATGCTCACATACAGTCACATATAGCCTACGGCATATGTGTCTATGGTAGCGCTTCTTTACATAATTTGAACAAAATATTAATGCTGCAAAAAAAGGCAATCAGAATAATTTTAAAATTAAGAGCTACTGATTCTGTAAGGGATCATTTCCAAGGTTTGCAAATATTAACGGTATTTGGCTTGTATATTTTAAGTTATATAATATGTGTTAGAGACCACTTCAGTGAAGTGGAAACTCACTCTGACATACACTTTTACAATACAAGGGGTAAAATGGCGATAGTTGTACCCAACCACCGGCTAGAGTTATTTAAAAACAAAACTTCAGTAATGGATGCGAAGTTTATAAATGGTCTACCTCATAATATTAAAAATAAATTTGACTCTGTAAATTTTAAATCCCTGGTTAAATCATACCTTATTTCTAAATATTTATATACTTTGGATGAATATTTTAGTTCTTAGTAATAAGTTAATTTAGTTTATACAATAAATTAAGTGACGCTATTTAATGTACAACTCTGTACTGATACTGATACAAATGTGAATTAAATCACAATATTGTGACAATCATTGAAGATACCTCACGAATCTTCTTGTTAGATGAAAAAATACGTGACATTTAATGAGAAACGTCTCATCAAGGAGAACTTAGTACTTTAAAGTCCTCTACTCTGCTTAATTCACGAATAAAGGTAAAATATTTACTTATTCAACATGACAAATCCTTAATACAATATAATTAAAATCCATATTTAAAATAATAAAAAATATATCAGAAGAATACAGAACACAAAATACAGATGAGAAAAAAAATTCAATTAAGTTATTAACAGTTATAATAATCATTTTTGTTATTTATATTCAACAAAGGGTTGTCACATAGAAATGAATTTTAAATTTGTATTAAACTCACGTCTTACTTTAACAGTTTATTTTTCGCCTCACTTGTTCACTGACCAGTACACCCCTTTTCGCCTCACTTGTTCACTGACCAGTACACCCCTTTTCGCCTCACTTGTTCACTGACCAGTACACCCCTTTTCGCCTCACTTGTTCACTGACCAGCACACCCCTTTTCGTAAGTGGTGGTTTATGTATTCAACCAAATCGTTCTTGTCCACACTAACATGTGATGTACCTAAATATTAATTCATCATTTCATAAGTGAATGTTTAACAAATATCCTTCCAGTTTTTGTATGTTTTAGAATTTTAAGGAGGTTTATTTAATAATATTCTTATAATCCTATTCAATAAAGTTGTACTTATAACTCGACCTTACGTATTTATATAATTACGTAAAGTTTTATATATATATTTAAAATTGTGTTTAGTTTGACAATACTAAATCTTGATGAAACAAACAATTTGTATTGATATTGAGCATAACAAAATGCATAGAATTATATATTCATATAAATATTACCGAAGACGGTTTAAAATTCAACAACCTCCAAAAGTTGAGGAAAATATATTGTAGTACTGTGCTTAAATGTTGTAAACAATTTAAACCAATTAAATACTTAACAAATCAATTCAATTAATTATTTTTCCCTCAAATACCATGATACAAACATTAATGTTTCCTTGTTGTAAATCTTATTTAAGTGAAATATTATATTATATACTAGTTTAGTTTAGAAATACTTATATTAGAAATATACTATTGCAGTAAAATGTTAAAAGTAACTATATGTCATTTAATCTACATAAATAAAAATTAATATAGCAAGTTATAGTTTTTTCCTCAAAACGCTCGTATTTTCTTATCTCATTCTCCTCATAATTGCTAATATGGTCCAACAAATTATTTAAAATATTTCATTGATACAAATGAGAAATTTAAAAAAATTCTAATAACCATTTTTTTAAACTTTAGGTTATCATTGTGGGTTTTCTAGGGTTAGAAACCTGTTTCTGTGATATTTTATTGTGGTAATTGTCAATGTAAATGAAGTGTGTTGAAGTTTGGTAGTGTTGTCACTTAAGTTCATACCTATTACAAGTGTAATTTAAGTTTTAGTGGTTTATGGGTTAGTCAATTTAGTTTTGACAGCTCCAATAATGTGTCATGTTTCAAGGAATTGCTGACATCACCCACACAAACATTATGCTACATAAGTGTTCCCTTGTTAAAACAGTTTAAGAATTGAGTCTTTAAACGTAATTAAATTATATATTACTTATATATTTTGCAATGTTAATCAAACTACAAGAATATAAGTTTTAGTTTTTGAAATATTTATGTTTAGGTAAGTGTCAAATATAACACTAAAACTATTTTTAAATAATCCATAGACAAAACATGTTTGCTTTATTTTATTTTGTAGTTGCATTGGACCAACAATGTTGTAAGCTACTCCCAAATTGAGTTACAAGATATAAGCATTATTATAAAACAATTTAGTTTAATTCGTAAAGGAAATAAAATAATTACATTGTTGAATAAGTAAAGTCGTTTTAATTTATACACATTACTAAAATTTTGATGTTTTTTACTTTTACGTCAAAATTTCAAAGATCTGTAATATTTATTAAACACAACAAAAACCGTTTAAATTCATTCATTGTCCCAAGGGTTAGGTGCATGTGTAAAGTCGTTTCATTAGATAAATTGCAAACAATATATTAAAATGACTAATCAAAGAGAGTCTATACAAGGACAGGAAAAATTTCCTTTGTTATGATTGCACATTCGGAGGATGATTTGTTTACTATACGTTAATCATTGTAACAGTTGATATTTCAGCATTTTAAACTGTATACTATTGGTAAGGACATTGTTGGCTGGTAAACGTAAATATTATATGAAAATCTCAGTAAACATGATTTCATCTTACATGTTAAAATATAAAATAAACTAAAAACTACTTTATTCAAATTAAAACTGCAAGGTGACAAAAATGCCCTCCATTTTGACTCATAACAAGGTAAAAAAAAAAAAAAAAAAAAACACTCGCACAGAAATACAATGCCTGGTTCCCAATATTATACAGTTTCTATAAACAAGTCAAAGGCAGTCACGTGACATCCGGTCTCTTGTGTATTTGCGTTTGATTGGACGCTAGGCTTTGAACTACATTCTGATATTTACTCTATCGCTGATTACTTTGTTCTTGTCCCAATATATTTTCGATTGCAGAACTCGAATAACTATAATCTTTTGGTGACTAAACATTTAGTATAGTTGATATTCAAAACTAAAGTGCTTAATATATTGTTGATATTATGTGTGGTGTCCCGTAGCTTTTTGAATAAACGTTATTATGCAATTCTTGTGCAAGAACTAAGAATTTTCCCTACTGTGAAATCAGACATATAGTTTCTGTACAGTTTTTAAAGAAGAAACCAAATTTCTTTAAAAACTAGTATATGCATGACTCCTGGACGGTTAGGGTTAGAAGATTCGGAATATGATAGAGATTTTAGTACTAAAGTGGAGAATGTTTTAAAATTATTTGTAAAAAAAAACATGTTAGTTACCAACTTAAATGAAAATGCTGACCTCAGACTTAATTCCTGTGAGCATTTTCCAAGTTTGAGGGAATTGAATTTCTTTACATTTTTTAATGGAGGTACGGTATTTTAATAATTGTTCATATCACTATGACTGAGAAACGAATAATCCGTCATAAAGAAATACTGAACAAAGGTTCATTAGATATTTTGTTATTTCAATAAATTAAAATCTCATTACGGTCACCTTATTGATTCAGGACTTATAAATATTCTCAGAGAAGTACAAAACTTTCCATAACACTTAAGGAAACTTCGGATCCTGTATCACTAGAGAAAAAAAATCTTAGTTTTCATTTAACAACTATACTATATGGTAATGTTAAACTTGTTATGAGACTCTCTGGATGATATTATTTAAAATTAATATAAATGAAAATAGTGTGATTTGTATGATTTTGTAACCAAAATGTATCTCTGAACAATGGCTGCATAATAGTACTGAAGAATGTTCAATTGTATTTCAGTCAGTATGTACTTTTAAATCTATACAGGAAGAAAACATAAACAATTAATGATTTGGTTACATTTCTGTAAAATATCTCAATCTATAAAAAATGAAAAATATTTTACATTTAACTAAGTAACTTTACGGTGAAAAAATGCGTTTAGTAACTTATAAAGATTTCTTAGACTTGATAATTTACGAAGTTATCAATTGGTTTCCCTTTTATCTTCGGATATATTAGTTTGTTAATACATATATTCCAACTCAGTCACATTTGTTGGCTTTATGATCTCCCTTTTTTCTAGCCTGTTATACTTTCACTGAAGGTGACTTTTACATTTTAAGTTGCTTATTATATGCTTCTTTAAGTCTGTGTTTGATGCTTTACTTTAAGTGGTGCTTCTTTAAATGTAAATAAAATATCATAAAATTAGGTCGGATAGTGTGTCAGTTTAACTTTCAAATTGCATACGAATTTTAGTGAAGATGTATGCCCAATTAAGACCCAGATCCCCACGCCTGCTTTAATCTGTGTTTGTTATAAGCTTTTTTAGGCTCGTTGGATCACTGTGACTTCCAAACGATGGGAGCGGCATAGGGCTAAAAACTAATGATCCTATCGGGAATTAAACCCTGGCTACGTAGCAAAAAACCGCCCTAACCCTTTAATATATAGGCTACATTACAATTTATTAAATTATTTTTTTAAGAATAAATAAATCTAAACAATCTTTCTTCCAACTAAACAAATCTAATATACAATATTTTGATGTATGAATCGTTATTGAATAACAATTTTATCTTGACATTTAAAAGTAAGTGCAGATCTTTTTTTTTAAATTGAATTTTTAGAAAGAACGAATTATTAATATATTCTCTTCGATATCCTTGTCACCCACAGTACACTAATCTCTTGTACCTAATATCCTTTCCAATGTTTGTCTACTGCAGCTTCCCAGAACATCACATGTTTGTGTAGTCCCTTGTCTCTATCCAATCTACTTGGTCTCCTTGAGGCGTGGGTTGCTTAGCTCCGAACACTTGACTAAACATCTTATATGAATATATACATTGCTACCCATAGACGAGATGTATGAATACCAAAAGGGATGACATTTTACACCTAATTTTAGTTTCATTATCAGGGGCCTTGCCAAAGATACGCTTCCCCTAGCCTTCCCAAATATTTTTATGATTTTGCACCTAAACTTCCAACACTTACGTTGCTGTTTACAAGATACATATACATACATATATATATATATATATATATATATATATATATTAAATAGCTGAGTTTTTCTAGAATATTCACTCTTAAAATCATAATTTTAATTTTTTTTAGTGATAGCATGCCAAATTAGAACCAAAGTAGAAATATAATATTCAATGTTGGTTTAAATTTACAGTAAAGCCCATAAATATGGAACTAAAAATCTATCTTATGTGCTGGTAGAGTAGACTAGAGTAGTACTCATACTAAAGAAGTGAATCATTTTAAAAAGAATCGAGTAAATGATTCAGGCGAAATAATCGAGTTCACGATTCTTTTGAGCTTGATTCACCCATCACTACGGGCTACATCCAAACAATAAACAAACCCTTTGAATTGCAATAATTTTAAAATTAGAGACGAAATACTGATATTAATATCATTCTGCCCCTAATAATGACTTAAATGATTACTATAACTAATTAAAATTATCATGTTTGAAAGGAAAACGAAAAGTTGGTGATGATATAGTGCATTCTTTACTTTTGCATTATTAAAATATTTGTATTTTACAAGTTTTATACTTACTTACTAGTTTACGCGTAATTTTACTTTAAAAAGTTTAAAATGCCACCATTTTGAAATTGGTAAATAAAAAGATTGCAAAATTTGAAATAGTTAATTTATTAAAGCATCTACCAAGTTTCAAACAAATATTTTTATAGGTTTTTAAAATATCAACGTTTTTGTAAAAAAAAAAAAAGAAAAATTGCGAAAATAAGCTGAGTCATAAACTGTCACTGAAAATTTTCGATTTGTTTTCGTATGTAAAAGCACGTCCTATAGCTGTTGCTAATAATTTTTGTGACACCCTTTACCGATTTGGTGTTTACATTTGGTCAATTTTCACTAGTTCTATGATTACAAAATACCACTCAAAAGCACATAAAAAAAAAAAAAAAAACTTTGCTCGTACCAATATAGTCTAATCATCTACATAACATATTTGTCTCTGTCTTCCTTTTTTAATTTTACTTTTTCTAGGATTATTTATAACTAAAGATTCCAATAACAACCACGTTAGGTGTTATCTACAATATTTGCACAACAAAACGTTTCGCCCATGCTGTAATGTGGCATCCTCAGTGGTATCTCTGTCTTATTTTACCAGGCGAAGTTAGGGCTAAGGAGCCCTCTCTAACGCTTAACTTGAGGACCAACGGCTTAACGTGACTTTCGAACCACGGGAGTGGCAGGGCAAAATCTATTAGTGGTCACATCGGGAATCGAACCCGGACAGGCTGCGTGGCCATAGCCCCTTATCTACGGCCGCTCCAATAGCTCCAAAAAATATATAGTTTTATTTGGTGACAAAAGTTTCATTATAATTATAACAATATTTTAAGGTGTTTAAAGTTCATGAAGAGTTTAGTTTACAACTCATAAAATTTGTTTAAGATTTATTATTTACAGAAATTATAATTTTTTTGTACGTGACTAAATAATGGTTACTATTACCTCCAGCAATTGTACCATTGATGATACTTTGTTTGAAAGGAAATTATTGTTTACAAAATGAACAATGCTTTGCAGACAATATATTTCCCTGGACACACAGTGAAATGGCTGTAGTTTGAGTGAAACGGGTATTGAATAATTTGTTACGGAGACTAAAGGGAATGTTTCTAATTGGACGTGCAAACACATTTTTTCATACGTACACCCACATACATATATGCATGCACGCAAGCAGAACACTCCTGCTAGTATGTAATTTATGGAATTCTTACATGATAAAATTATAAGTGTACAGATAGTCTGTTATAATTGGACTATTAAAATGAGAATATTAATCATTTGATAAGGTCTGCCGTCATTTTAAAATATATGTTATGACGCATTGATGATTGAAATATTTCCACTTTTTAACATAATTTCTGTTTAATTTCACAGAATTTCCAGCAATTCAGTGATGACTCAAGAATGTCTGGAATCATTTAAATGTTAAGATGAGAACTAACAGTTACTCCACATTATCTAGATTCATTATCACGGTTGCTAATCCAACGTTGGAAGTTGGGATCTTAGTAGACATAAACTCTGACCGACAGCGGCCAAAACATACATTTCAAACAGTACGGTTTATGTTTATTACTATAATGAGCTATAGTAAACAATATATTGTTATTTAAGTGCCACTCTAGAGGGCCATGAATTGATTTTACGAGTTTTCTATTTTTAAAGTTTACAAACTTAAATGTAAATAAACTATCCACTGAAATAGTTCTTCACCTAGCAAAGGACTTCAAGTGTTGAGATGCGATTCATAGACTGAATCCTTTAAATAGAAATCCATGCTTTTGACGTGTTCCGTGAAGAGAAGCGTCAGGTTATTATATTTGTTATTATATGAAACTCTTGGGCGAAACTTCACTTTAAGGTCACAATAATAAAAGAAATAACATTGAATCATTGTTGCAGTTCCAGGCGTGCCAGCATGGCTGCTCTTCACCCTTACGTGTGTGCAGTGATGGCTTGCTGCGTATTGGTTACTACGGCAGCTGCGTATTACGATCAGAACACAGCTTTCCTGCAGCAAGTCCCGGGAGTTCCTGCCCCGGACTCTGAAACCTCTTCCTTCCTCATTCCCCGACTGGCCAACAAGTACCGCCCCCAGACAGGTGACTGGATTGACGTCTCAGACCCAAGGCTCTACTTGCTCACTGAAAACGAAAATGAAGAATTACAAGTAAGTTTGATTGAAATATTATACTTTTCGCGATGTAAATTTTGTTTTTAATTTTACTTTGGAACGTAAATGATATTTACTCTTTTGCTACCATTTCTCACAAAAACATGGGCCACAGTTCACTAAGTTTGAAAGATAAATTTACCTTACCTTCATTTTATCTTTTTCTGACTAAGCATATGTCCCAAAATAAGTGTATCTAGAGTAATATTTTTATTCCTGAAGAAGAAATTAATAAATATAACACCAAGTAATTTGGTTACTAGCCATCGTCAATTAAAAAAAATGTATAATCTACTGAATTCCCCAAGGTGACCATACCGCTCCCAAAGCAAGTTCTGGAGCCTCAAGGAGGTTGGAAATGCAAAGACCGATAACGTAACATCAGCTAGCCATAACCATAACTACAACATGATTACTTGTATGCTTTCACGCTTACATTTTTTATTGTATCTCTTTTATAACCTGCTGCTTGTTTGGATATCTGAATTCGTATATAAGTCAATATTTTAAGGTCACATACTGTTTTATTATTTTTTCGTCTCATATATTTTGTATTGTTATTGTTTGTAATTCGTTACACATTACCACAAGTAGTTTCCACTTGGAAACAACGTGCGTCTGAGTTTCACTCCAATGCCACTAAGTGCACTCTCATCGAGTTGGAAGAGCGATTATAGTATAGTTCAGGCCTATCTTAAGTTCAGAAATATCTTCTCATCCTGCCCCTCCCCCCATTCAGCAAGGTTTCCAACTCTGGTAACTTACTCTATCCTTATTACAGGGTATTTAATACTCAAGATCTTATTATTGCTTTTATTCCTGTCTTAGGTCATTAATATCAGTGTTGAATACTGTACCTCATTATTATTGGTCGTCGTATTTAACTTAGTTTCAGTTAGAGACGATTGTAGTTATTGAGGTTATTATATTTGTTTTTAATGTGTTGCTATTCAAAAGAAATACACATGAAAACACAAACTCGTGGATAACACAAGTACACTAAGAAACGAGTGATTTTACATTTCAGATTATGCATAAATAATGACTATAACCAAAGATTAACATGTAAAAGAGGACAAATATAATTAGTTAAACTGGTAATTCCCGGGAATATCAAGAGACGACAAATCGTCTTTGATATAGCTAGTTTCACAGTAAAAATGGTAAGCACATGTGTTGCATGTAATGTTTGTATTTTATTTTTGCCTCTTCAAAAAGGTGGAAAATGTCATTACAACAAATATATTAAGCTCAATTAACTGAATATTGAGGATTAACATGCGTTACATCTTAGGAACAATAAATTTTATAAAATGGACCTTTGCATACAACTCAATGTTTGATAACATTCACCTCACATCTGTAAGTAGCAAATCAACGTTGTGACCTCTGATATAAATGAGTCTTCTCAATCCTTGATGAAATAATTTGTTGTTTATATAATGATAAACATTGTGTACGTTGTAGGAAATACTCACTCATTTAAATGCTCTTTATCCATATTTTTCGTTGTGCCAGGCAGGGGCTCGGCGAATGAAAAGGACTGGACTTGGAGGTGGACCTTCCCTCTCCATCGTCAACCCTTTGGATGTCCTGCGCCAGCGGCTACTGTTAGAGATCGCACGACGTCGGATGCGCCAGTCTGAGGAGAAGATTGAAGCGAACCGTCAGTTCCTCAAAACTATTGGCAAGAGATCTGTGCAAAGTAGCAGCTTGGAGGATGACGATCAAAAGTAAGAACCATCTACATAAATATTACAGATATTTGAAGTAAAAGACTCATGGGTGTCATACTTAATAGGGCTCTAAACCCCCTGGGGGCAACTAAAACAGACATGGCTCCTAAAAGCCTTCGCATCAACCCAAACAGACACGACTAAAAAGACCTTCCTAGCACCCCCAACCCACACGACTACTAAAGGTCCTCCCATCAATCCAAACGAACATGACTACTAAAAACTAAAAACATTTCCATCAACCCAAACAGACACGACTTAAAAGACCTTCCCAGCATCCCCAACGGACACGACTACTAAAGGTCCTCCCATCAGCCTAAACAAATACGACTTATTAAGGTATTCCCATTGACGCTAACGGATACTACTGCTAAAGGCAAGATATTAGAATCGGCGAGTGAGTTCACCTAAATACAAAAATAAATTTATACTAACAATCAGGTAAAGGTATATATTCTCTAACTGGACAGGTGGAAAATTCATTAAGATGTTTATTGGGTATAAGTTGTGCATCTTATTATTTCGACTTAAAGTCAAGGAATAAGTGCAAAGTTAAAGGGTGTATGGGCAAGTCAACCAAAAGGCTGAGGCAGAACAATCGTATCCAAAGTCAAGTATAGAACTTCCAATAATAAAAATAAATGTAGGATGGTTTTGTGGTTTTGGAGTTGTGTTTAATAGTAAGACATTAATTATTTAGATAGTTAGATTTTATCTTACCACGTTTATCTTTGTTGATATAAATTATTCAGTGAATCTACGATTTTCCAGATTAAGCGATGAGCAGTCACCAGCTCGCTGGACGAGCGGCTCATAGACACCCCTCCCCCCTCTCCTGTGAGTACTGCAGGGAGCACGTTTTTTCTGTACATAACATTTGCATCTATCGTGACGACACGTGAGTCTAGTCCTATAACTAATGAATGAGTGGTTTATCTGTTTTCTTGGTAGAACTTCAGGGCGCTATAGACGCTAAGGCACTCTGTAATGAGGTATTCAATCTCTTTATTACAGGATTGTAATTGTAATAACAATGTAAGTCATTTATATCAGCAAAGGTATTGTGACGCCAGCTGTAGGTAAGTGAAATAATATATAGCGAATGATTTGTTGTCTGCTACTATATATTAATACGAAAAGAAATAGAACTGTAATATATATTTGGAAGAGGCCAAAAAGTCATGTTACATATCAGTTAAAGTGAATTGTCACAAAGATAAGACCAATCCATTGAGCCATTTAAGACCTGCCTCACTGACTATTTATACCAGCTAATTCCTCTGTGAAAAAGCGCAGGGCACTCTATAACTATGCCACCCATTGTTTAGATGGACTCACCGCAATCACATAACTGATCTAGTGTCAATCCCCATATATATATGTATAATTACACCTTCTCAAGGCAGTTAGGAAGCAATTAATTTAACAGTGTCCATTCACTACCAGTGAAATAATTAAGTAGTTTAAAATGTTTATATATTTTATTGCACACACTAATATAGGGGTATGTGAAGCTATTCCTTTATAAGGAATAAGGGTAAAACATTTGGCATAAATCAGACTACAAGTAAGTTACATTGTAATATTAGTGGATACATTTAACATTTCTAAATTATTTGGTTCGATACACATTTTTTATGGAAGGGACCTTTTGGATGTGTTATACTATACCATACTATACTATACCAAACATTAAAAGATATTAAAATAACTACACGTTATGATCGTTATATTAATAGAGGAGTTATTGATGTTAAAGATTGTTTTTTTACAACATTTTTGTATTACAACAACATGCTTATCCTTTTATCAACTATTTTCTGCAATAAAATGAATATACACATGTAAAATAAACATTTGTGGAATTTATCTAGGTAGGTACTTTGAATTATATATATATATATATATATATATATATATATATATATATATATATATATATATATATAATTCAATATATAAATAATTCAATTCAATATATAAAATAATTCAATTGCATATTTGGTAAGTTGATTAACACCTTAAATTGATTAATGATTGTTGCTTTCTCTGCATTATTTGTTACAATATTTTCACTGTCAAAGTATTCATTTATTAGTTTATATAGTTTGGTATTTGTACATTATTCTATGCCATATCTTCCATGATCTACTTTTCTCTGGCTTACTTATCTGTTTGCCACTTCTCGCACTGCTCATGACTGATATAAAGTAATGTAGTCAACGCCGAAGGAAGCAATCTTTTGTAATGCATAACAACAATTAATTAAATTAACAAATATCTGAATAGCCTAACTCTAAAGCGTGATAATGTGCGTGTCAATAAGAAATAACTCATCCATTGTTTCTTATCGCACGTCTTTCATATTCTATTCTAGATAACATTTGAATATATATTAAAAAATAAATAATTGTTAAGAAAATAACCATTTTGAAACCTGCTTTAATAATATTGCGAAAATTAAATTTGATTTAATTTAATATTTTTATGAAAGTTTTATTTAGGGTTTATAATCAATGTAATTATACAAATTAAAACTGGTTACAATGCTAGTTAATTCATAAATAAATTACCCTATATCTGATTCGATTTTATAAAGAATTATTAAGAAAATTATATCTTAATAACTTGAAAATATTTTATCTAAATGTATAGTTTTTATTAATTGAATAGTTTATTCTTTTTTTAAGGATATCATCTTATGAAAAACACAATATATTTATGTAATAAACACAGGTTGTAATATTTTGAGTATCATGCAACATATAATTTTTAATTAAAATTAATTTTTTGTTAAGGTTGATTGTTTTTTTCAACTTTTTTTGGAACTTAACTTAATGCTCATAAAAATTGGTTTTATTACACATAATTATTATATTACATTTGACAGAATGGGCGTCAAAAACAGAATGTACGATAAAAATCAACATCAAAGAGTTATCCTTGCATTAATTTTAATTTATTATTGTAACTTAGTAACGATTTTTATTTTTAAAAATTTATACAAGGCTTAAATACTTACTACTTGAATTTACATTTTAATGGGACATTTAACAAAAAGAAATATCATTTACTGATTAAAATAATATTGACTAAAGGTATCACCAATATCAAATAAAACATTATTTACAACAAATAAATTTAAAAGAAATTAAACATTTTTCACAACACATATTACATTGAAACTTAATGTTACTTAATATTCCCCCATGATTGATTACGCCTAAGTTTGTGTTACTTAATATTCCTCCTTGATTGTTTACGCCTAAGTTTGTTATGTTACTTAATATTCCTCCTTGATTGTTTACGCCTAAGTTTGTTATGTTACTTAATATTCCTCCTTGATTGTTTACGCCTAAGTTTGTTACGTTACTTAATATTCCTCCTTGATTGTTTACGCCTAAGTTTGTTATGTTACTTAATATTCCTCCTTGATTGTTTACGCCTAAGTTTGTTATGTTACTTAATGTATCCCCATGATTGTTTCCCCATGATTGTTTACTCCTATGTGTGTTACGTTACTTAATATTCCCCCATGATTGTTCGTTAAATGTTTATTGTTTATGTTATGTTACATTGTTGATTGTTGTTTCTTGTGTTTGTTACAGGTGCAGCTCTTACAAACCCCACCTCAGCATTTGATACGTTTATTTGTATCTGTAAATTAGCGTCTATTGTAATTAGTGTTAATGTACATTTATTGTTCACCTTGTTTGTATTTATAGATTAAGAGTTAACGAACGCTTCTCATCAACTTCCAGCTGTGGGTCATTTTTATTGTTGTGCTAAATAATACGCTATATACATATTTATTTTATACGTTGGTTTATTAATGAATATATAAATACTTTTATTTATGTGATATTGTAAAAAGATTGTACCTGGTAAAATAAAATGTTTGAATATAATTTCAAACAATTTTTGTTTAATTATTAAAACTCATCCTTTTCATGAATGATATATATTTTGGATTTCCTCAGGTCTAAGCTAGTGGTTGAGAAAGACAGTACTATGATTCATTTCACTTTAAAAACTCAATGGTGCAGAAGGACCTGAAGAAGATTTGTTCATAAAAGCTTAAACTATTCCTTTTCATTAAGGGGGTGGGGGCTCAGAAACCATCAATGAAAAAAACATGAAAATTGTTGCTACATATATCTGAACAGTAAAATATAGTTTTATAGATGCAACAGTTTTGTTTCACATCGAAAAAAACAGTTATTACACTTCCTTAAATTGCATAGTTTTGAGTGATAATTATTATAAATTTACAAACCCATTTTATGAAGTGATAATCACCAGATCCTGCTTTATGACTCCTTATTTGCATGTATGAATTTCAGCCATCAGGAGAATTATGTGCCAGCTGATTGGTGTGAACAAATTCAATAATGTGTTTTTTAAGTAGTTCTTTAAAATTTGAAGAACTATTTGTGAAGAGTGGGATTGCATTATGAAAAAACCCTTAATTGATTGAAACTGGACGTGTTAGGCAGACAATTTGTGTAACCATCTTTCTTCAGAAACATATATCGCAAATTACGGATAATGAAACAGTTAATTTAATTCTAGATTTTGTAATGCAGGATGTTTAATGAAATAAAATAAATGTACTTCAATACATCTCATTCGATTATTCACTATTCAAGATGATGGCTAATTTTTCAAGAGTGAATAAGGATTAAATTTGTTTAAACTCAATAACAAGCAAAGTATAACCCTGCTTGTAAACTTAGATTTTGGATAAAAAATTATAATAATCATAAAATTTGTTTTTCTTACCAAAAACTATTTTAAACCACCAATGAGTTTCGTTAAATATAATGTATAATTCTTAATGTTTTAAAAAATAGAGGGTAGTCAAGTATAAATTGTCACTCTCACACACCACACTGAGAATTGAAATATTTAACAAGTACATCATTATATTTATAAGCTTAGACATTATAAAAACTAAACAAACAAAAAAAACACACACACACACAAAAATAATGTAATGGAAAAGGTCATTTGATATACTTTCGATAATTTATTTTATCTGAAATATTAATGTTATTAAGTCTATGATAGTAAAAAGAAAATATGGCCGGATTATATTTAATCATACATTTAGAATATATCAAGTCTTAACTAATACTTTTGCTGAAATTTATTTATCCCGCTAAAATTATTAACACGTGAAAAATGTAGGACTATTTCTATAGAAGTTTATTTATAATTAGACAAATAAACAACTTTTTCATGTTAAGAATATTGAGTTTCTACATATATTTACTCTCCTTTGCCACAAGTTCTTACCATGATAAAAATATTATATATTTACAATGCGTGGAATAAAATAAGAGTGTAAAAAACAACAATTAGTTGCATAAACTGTATTTTTTAGCCTGATATATAATACAGTTTGTTATTAACTAGGAGCAAGCGTCTGAACTTTTCCGTTGGTAGATTATTTTTCAATTAATAAAGCTATAGGATGTTCGGGAAACATTTTAGTTACACTTGATGTAATTACTTAGTTTTGATTATTTTTTTAGAATATGGATAGTAACTTTTCATGAGAAGTTCATGATTATCACAAGATGATAAATAAATAAAATTTAAAATAGTCAAGTTAATAATTAAATCATTTTATAATATTTAATGGGTTTCCTAAAGTATATGTTCAACTAAATTAGATACCGAATAATCTTCAATACACAGTTAGACAACAATAAAGCCGCAGTGAAATGCGATCTTCTGTGTTTTGACGTCTGATTGGGCGTCTGAACTACAGATCCAATCCTTGATGACTTTGATCGTGTTCCAGCAGGTAATTAAAACTGTATTGCACCGCTGTTTCATTTAGTATCTCAATAACTCGTTTGTAAATTGCATCGTTCTGAAAATTTTAATAAAAATTCAGTTTTATTTAATTTTTTTCGGGCAGCTAAAATAATTAAAAAAATGAAATAGCAAAATACAAACCAAGATTGTTTGCTAGGTCAGTACAATAGAAAATCGTTAATTATAAAATATAAAATTATGATAAAGAAGCTTGATAACTCCTGTGTTCAAATGTCCTTGGTATCCGACAAGAATCCTTGCCTAAACAGATTTGGATTAATTGTTTAAAAGTATTACAGATTAACTTTAATCATGGGTTACCAAAATATGCCATCATATATTGCTAGATTGTCCAAGTAATCAAACGACAATTCTAAAGGCGTTTCCAGACAACATGCTTTTTATTGGCAAAGTCCTGTATTTGTCTTCATTATTTGCAGATTATTCCTGACACACGTACAACGCTGATACGGGTTGCATTGACTGATTTATATTCTGTTTCGTACAAAAATACTGAATTTTAAAAAGCAAAATCAGTTTGTAAGTAGCTCGGTATCTGCCTTGAACGTTAAGATTACGTTTATAATTTCAATTATAAATTATTTATCTATATTTTACTTAAGTATTTATAATGTAACTTTTATCGCTAGGATTGTTCACGACTCGGATAAAGTGTTGAAAACTTATGGAATATTTGAAGTACCTACTAACTTAAGAATGTTTGAAGTACCTACTAACTTAAGAATGTTTGAAGTACCTACTAACTTAAGAATGTTTGAAGTACCTACTAACTTAAGAATGTTTGAAGTACCTACTAACTTAAGAATGTTTGAAGTACCTACTAACTTAAGAATGTTTGAAGTACCTACTAACTTAAGAATGTTTGAAGTACCTACTAACTTAAGAATGTTTGAAGTACCTACTAACTTAAGAATGTTTGAAGTACCTACTAACTTAAGAATGTTTGAAGTACCTACTAACTTAAGAATATTTGAAGTACCTACTAACTTAAGAATGTTTGAAGTACCTACTAACTTAAGAATGTTTGAAGTACCTACTAACTTAAGAATGTTTGAAGTACCTACTAACTTAAGAATGTTTGAAGTACCTACTAACTTAAGAATGTTTGAAGTACCTACTAACTTAAGAATGTTTGAAGTACCTACTAACTTAAGAATGTTTGAAGTACCTACTAACTTAAGAATGTTTGAAGTACCTACTAACTTAAGAATGTTTGAAGTACCTACTAACTTAAGAATGTTTGAAGTACCTACTAACTTAAGAATGTTTGAAGTACCTACTAACTTAAGAATGTTTGAAGTACCTACTAACTTAAGAATGTTTGAAGTACCTACTAACTTAAGAATGTTTGAAGTACCTACTAACTTAAGAATGTTTGAAGGCTTAACAATTTCAGTATAAATGACTTGCAAGTGAGCAACGTATAAATTTAGTGATTTAGCATAATCTATAAACCATGTCATAGTTGTAAGTTTGTAATCTGTTTTATAGTACGGCAGAAAGAAACTATTACATAAACAAGCGTTATCACAATGTGACCATTTATTGAGACTCTCTTGACGTAGTGAATAAAAATAGACTTTTTGTATTAAGAGCCATAAATGTTTCTTTCAGTTTCGATTTCTAAATACGTTTACCGTGTTGAATGAACGCATTAATTACGTTACAAATTAACTGTTTATATAATGACAACCCCATTTAGTCAGTTTTCAACATGGTTTATGTGGCACTAGATTGGACTTAATTGTGATGATAAGTCCACAATACAAAAAAAAATAATCTATAAAAGTAAGTAAATACCACTGCATTAATAATAAGAATAATATGCAATAACAATAATATTCACCAATAATAATATTCTTATTTCTTTACATCTGTCTGGTAGTGGCCCACGAGAGTGAATTGCCTCTACAGACACTAGAGTGGAATGTATCAATTTAGTGTTCAATATTGTTTTAATCATAATTTCGAAATGTTTTAAACGAGTAATCCATTTATTATCAACTACAGAGGGTGTTTTATTTTTACTACTCTAAAACTTAGATGAGGATGACAACTCAGAATTCAAGATTCTAAGTTACATGATGCAATTTCTTACGAATATTTTAAGTTAAGGGTTTTCTATTGTGATATAATTTGTGTAAATTGTATATCGATACTTGGGTGTATCGATCTATTAAACAATCTCTACATTAATGTTTTCAATTATTTACACTGAAACTACTGCCTCAATCACTGGGTGGATAAAATATGGAAACGCTTTCACAACTTTTGTATGACTTCACTTGTAAAAGTGAAATATTGTACATGGTCATGGTTACAAAGAACATACATTTTGATGCCATTAGCAACAATTAATCTTTTCAGTAGTGGACCTTTACGGAGTAGCGGTCATTTCAATTTCAAAATAACTAATTGGAACAATATTATTCTTCAAATATTTAACGGTTTTAAGTAAATTATTCTAATCAAAAACTATACTTTATGGAACACAACTATTAAAATAAATATAAAATTATCTATGGAACAAAATGACATTATTGTTAAAGCGTTTCCATATTTTTTCCACTCTGTATGTTCAACCCCACATTTTGCGAGTTAGATTTGCTAGGATTCATCAAAAGATAATATGCTTGCTTGGATTCATTTTAAAGCTTATCACCAAGGATGGTGGGGAACTAATAAAAATCTTAAGTAAAATATTTCTTTCCCGACCCTATCCCTCCTACTGTACATACACGCATATAATCTTCACTGTAATCCAATTTTTTGAACTCATGTTTTTATATATTTAATATAAAAAAACTCGGTAACTAATAGTGCTCTATGTGAAATTGGTTAATATTTTAAGAAATAGTCAATGGTTTGTACCTAAACATAATCATACGAGAAATTAAACTGATTAGCAACAGTTTGGTCATCAAGTTTTGTTACATGTGGAAGTTACGAATACCTATGAAAAATTATTCAGGAATTTATTTATGGGAAAAGAAATTCTTACACCTTAAGGAACCCACTACCTAAACATATAAAGGGTTTCTAAAATGTATTCTCTAAAACTACATAGTACTAAACCTTAGCCACTTTTTAAAATTACTAAATAAAAAAAATCTAACAATAGCAACTCTTATATGACATCTGAAGTTGTGATTTCTTGGCCCACGTCTATTCACGTTATATTCGTTGATCCACAAGTTGTACACAACTGTGACGTTTGATGAACTCCCCAAGTCACGTTGACATTCTGGATGTTCCTCCTTAGTGGACACATTACAGGAGAAAACGAGCGTGGCAAGTTTGAACTCTCACGAGTTTGTTACAGTATTTTAAAAGAAAACACTTCATATTTGTTAAGCACACACACATTTTCACCTGTTCCGGCATCATCAGATGTTTTAAAAATACTATTAAAAAATATACTTTGTTTAATATATAAAAACAATGAAATTTATGAGGCATTTCTAAACTTTGAACAGTATATGCCTTGCCTTCCCTCAATATATTGTATTGTATAATTGGGAAGTATTTTGCAATGTACAAAGTACAATGTATAATTGTATTCCCAATTTTGGGAAGTACTCTAATTGGGAAGTATTTTACAATAACAATAATTGTAACCCACATTTTACCAGAAACAAACCTATGTTACAATATCCAACCCACAAAATCTTTGAAATATTTTTGAAAAAGCTCCCTTTTCAAGCTGCATCTCTCTATTTAACCATCTTCCTGTAAATATTCGTATTAGGGGAGAGGGGTCTAAGAGATCATTCAACGACCAATATTACGTTAGCTCATTGCACATAGTTGCTACAGTGTTAATGAGTTCTCAACAGGAGCGTCAGGACGAAATACTAAACTATTAACTGATTAAAAATCTGTTAATAGTTTAGTTAACCCTTTATAAGTTATAAGTTTATAAGTTAACCCTTTATAAAAATCTGTTGATTTGTTTGTCTTAAACAACAGATTTTTATAAAGGGAATATTTATTTAATACCATTTATATAATTTTTTTGTTATTAGATTTAGTAGTTTTTTTAGTGTTAATTTTTAGTACTATGCATTATGTCATTTATATTTTTAATAATGACAAAATATAAAAACTTTTACTGCATATATGGATTCATAAGGTGTTATGGATTCTAAATAAATATTATTGAATGGATGGGTAAGTTAACATAATTGCTTCATCTCGATTTAAATATACATTTGTGAATAATGTGGTATATGGCACAATTTATGTTAAAATTAAAATAAATAATAATATTAAAAGCGAATTATAACTCTACAAGTTTAAAATAAAGAAATAAAATAATTGGTGCTGTATATTTAAATAATGTCTTCAAATAATCATATCTTCTCGATAAAGTAAAGCATTTTTGAACATTGGCAGAATTTCAAAGACATATTCATTCTTATATATGCTACTATTTAATTTTATCAAACTTAGGTCTTGGAATTTTTTTAAATTTACCTTAAATATACAGCAATAAAGTTAGTGTTACTAAACAACGCAAACAATAAATCAATAAATAACTAAGAAAGTTAAATCAATATTGAAGAGTATAAGAACATAAAATAAACTCTTCCCTTTGAAGTTAACTAGTTTAACGTGCATGCTACAACTGTGAATTCTAAGTGTAACAGTTCTGGGAGGAACATAATGGCCCCGAATAACACCTTCATTCACGGGGAGGGGGCAAGGAATGAGTTTACTAGATGTATAAAACACAGCTTAATGGCAGTTTGTGGCTAAGTCGGATTGCACATGCACCGCAAAGTACCCTTACTCACTGTAACTGTCTAATCCAAGGAAATGAATCAGTTGAACGTTCATTATTGTTGCAATAGAAATCTAAATATTAAAAATTTACTTTTTAATATTTAGGGGTGACTCATATATTCAACTTGTGTTTTTGGAGCCCCACCAATATGGGAACTTAGTGTCTATTAGTTGTATGCCACTAAAATATCAACCCGCAACTATCTATATTGGTTCATAATATTTCAGGTTTTCATTATTATATAGATTGCACTAATTAAGTAATTATAATATCATCACTACAAAATGCGAACTGAAAGGAAGAATGTGAACTAATAAGAACTAAACCAACATTGATATTCGCTCACCAAACTACTTTTACCAAGTTATACAATGCTTACGTATTTCATTATTGCACTTCTATTGTCACAAATCATAAAAATAAAAACATCTTACAAATATCTGGAAAGAAAAACTGTTTTAGTTAAATAACTGGTTCTCTGTTAATGAACTTGTGCTGAGTGTTGATAAAACTCCACTAATAAATTTCCATTTGAATAGTTAAGGTCCCGTCAAAATGATTCACCCTACCTTCCATTTTATCGCCAGTTCAATTCCTTGGCATTGTTGTAGGTGACCACAGCCTTACATGGCGAGAGCATGTTAATTTATTGTTCCCTAATTTTTTTAATTGTGTTATCTCCCACCCATCTACCCATACACGGAGATAGGTTGACCCACCCATCTACCCATACATGGACGTAGGTTGACCCACCAGCCCACCCACACAAGGTACAAAGGATGTATTAAATATTTTGTTTTTAAGCAGATAATTTTCACTGTGTCTAATAATGTTTCCTGTATGTTGGAACGTTCCTTGCGAAGAGTTGCATTTGATACATACCAAGGTGTTCTAAGCAAAATTTTAAAATAATTAAAAATTTTATTTTTATATTAATCAACGCAATTAATCACGTATATTTGCAATGCCTCACAGCTGCAGTGCTTATATCCAGATAGGTTTCAAAATAATCTTATACAGTAACAATTTGTTTTTCAAGGTAAGTTCTTATTTAATTAAACCTTAAAAGACAATCAAGTATTTTGTTTCCGAATGTAGTTGTTGTCTCTTTGGTCAGATGTGAGATTTCCAAATTCCATTCTTTCCATCAACATCAATGTACTAAGTATTTTACTTCTGATATTGAGGTAGTTGAATATTACTAATTGCAGGTAAATAATTCTTAAAATAGTAGTTTCAATTATTTGATCTTGCTTATGTTGATAGCTTAAACACACAATTGGAGATACCAAAGAAATGTGATCCAAGATATTTATGGTTTTAGTTAGTAAAAGGGACGTATTACCACATTTGTTGTATGTTAATAAACAAATGTTATGAGGTAATAAAGTGTTTATTGCTTATTCATATATTTAACATATTATTGAAAGGTTAATTTAATACTGAATACTTGGAGTAGTGAACTGATTTTATCAACGTACAGACTTAGAATGGATCCATCACAAACGGAATATAAAACCCAATAGTCACCATTCATATTGTGAGTTATGTAAATCCTTATTTGGTTTGGAGGATCAGCTTTTCGATTCTCTCTTTACGACGAAAAGTATAGACAGTTACAACATTGTTATGATGTTGTAACTGTCTATACTTTTCGTAACATAACATAACATATTTTTTATTGAAATATATTATATGTTATGATGTTTATTTGAAAACATATAATATATTTCAATAAACTATATATATATATATATATATATATATATATATATATATATATATATATATATATATATATATATATATATATATATATATATATATATATTATAATACATTTCAATACCAAATAATATATTTCAATAAACCAACGAATATTTTTTGTATATTCAGTTATTATTTTCCTGCTTTTTATACTTTATGAAAGTTATTAAGATAAAACAAGTAAGTAGTGCTATATAACTTCCGTTACTCTCTATGTATACAACTATCTGAATATGTCAAACATTATTGATAAATAATACTGACATTTGGTATCGTGTTTTTTATTTGGTTATTTTTTTGTATTTGGTCCTGAAGAAAATACTTATAACTGTTTTTGCTTATAATTATCTGTTTTTAAATGGTAGAAAAATTTCAAAATAAATAAAAAAAAATGTACCATGACAACATTTCATTTATATATATATATACATATATATTCTAAAATTTTGTAATGTTTTATGATAAATCCAACGATGTAGTATTTGTGGAGATAGAGTGATGAGTTATGGAAAAAATAAATTGTTGGGGCCGACATTATGATTATCTAGGTAATTAACATAAAGACAATTTGGGATAGCCACTTTTAGTTACAACATTTTCGTTTTCCTAATACTTTTCATAAAATAGTTATATTGTTATTTGCTTGTTTTGACTTGACAAACATCCCTCGAATTTTAAGAAACTCGAAGTTGAATACTCTTTATGTAAAGCTGGGGTTATAGATAATTGCATCTAATAGATAAATGCTGGCGTGGTGGCTCCATGGATAAGGCTTCGGACTGCGGAGGGAATATCCAAGGTTCGAATTCCCACTGAGCTAACGGTCGAATTTTTTTATAATTTAAACTATTGTACAGTGGATTTTGCTGGTGAGTGTGGTGCATTGAGTGGTTAGTATAGTTTTTTACTTACTATTATCAACTAATTATAGAAAAGGCCTTTTCCTCATTTATCAAAACCAATAGCCAAATAAATCAAGATTCTCTCTCCTCACGTAAAACCGGAACCTCGATAAAATAAATTAATTGGTTTTTAATTCAGCTAGCTATACCGCAGTTTCTCGAAAAAGTCCTTTGTTCTGTATCAATTAG
>JAQJVL010000425.1:0-48085 GCA_035578905.1 Stictocephala bisonia | reverse complement strand
AACCATCATTGATAACAGAACGTTATAAATTTAGTACACGTGATCAACAAGAGTACGAATCAATTTCTGAATATATTGTGCAGCTTAAGCAACTTTCTAAATATTGCCAGTTTGGTGACAAGTTGCTCGACTGTCTCAGAGACCGGCTTGTCAGCGGTGTAACAGACAGTGCGATCAAGAAACGTCTTCTAGGGGAGGAAGAGCTTACATTCAACGAGGTGGTCCAGTTGGCTACATCAATGGAAGTAGCAGAGAGAGATGTCTCATCCCTAACATCTCAACCTGATAGTAGCAGAGTTCACGTATTGCAGAGGCCTTCAACTAGACAGCGGCAATCTCAGAGCAACAAAGATGTCAGTGCAGTATCAAGTGGCAAGCAGGCCTTCTCAAATACGAGTTCTGTGCAGTGTTTTTGTTTTGGTAAAAGTGGTCACTATACTAATGTGTGTAGATTCCGTGAATATGAGTGCAATTATTGTAAAAAGAAAGGGCATCTTGAAAAAGCACGTAAGTCAAAGAATAGTGATAAATACACTGCAAATCTTTCTAATGTAAAACATTTTGGTGAAAAACAAAAACAGACTGGCAAAAATAAATTCAAACAACATTTTGTAGATACTTCTGAAACTCAAGTTAATATTATGAAGTTTATGATATCTCTAATATTTTCATGTGTGACAGTAATATTAATAATATAGATAGTGTTGGATCTGTATTTGTACATAAAACTGAGCCAATTACTGTAAAATTGCAAGTAGAAGGGAAAATGATACATTTTGAAGTTGACAGTGGCGCTTGTGTCTCTGTTATATATGAAAACTTTTATAGAGAAAATTTAAACCAAGTTAAATTACAGCAAACCAATTTAGTTTTAAATTCTTATACTCATGAAAATATTAAACCAGTTGGTAGATTAGATGTAAAATTTAATTACCAGAATGAAACTAAACAATTAGATTTGTATGTTATTAGTATTGGTTCAAATCCTTTATTAGGTAGAGATTGGATTAAATAGTAACAAATTGTTGTTAGCTCACATTTTTCTTTAAACAGATTATTACAAACACATTATCGTATTTTAACACCTTTTACACTCCAACTGTGCTATTGTCTAACCTAGTCAGGAAACCGTTCAACAATTTGACAGAAAAATATATCGTATGCGCAAATGTTACACACAGTTTTTGCGATCTAAGGTGTTTACAGAATAATAATTAATAGACTTTCGCCACGGATATATGTATACATATAATTTTTATTCGACGGAAAATAAATCAATAATGTTATCATACGCTGCTAGAACGCCATTACAATATTTTATATGATACAATACTGTATTTTCTTACGTCAAATCATTGAACGATTCCCTGCTCAGATTAAAAAACAAAATAGACATCAATTGACTCATGAGAAATACACGATAAATTCAGTTTCGAAAAGGAGCTGAACAGTTCCTTGCACATACAACACAAACAAGATGGACTTTCGCCTAGAAAAGATGGGAAATTTGATTCTTGGGATGGGATGTAAAGTGATCTGGTCTGGGGACCCTTTTGATTGAGCGATATGAATGAAAATAAGCACATTTTCCATGGCGTACAGACCATTAGATTTGTGTTGTTAACATGTCTTTTTGAGCATCTTGATCCGGATTTCTCATTCTCTTTCTTAGGTCATAAAGACACTAACCAGCACTTTTGTTTTATTCTCCCTATTTTAGGTTAGGTTACAAGTGACTAGTAGACTCGGTCAATCAACATGTGTGATTGCTACCTTCCCAGCTCTGTTGTTCACTTTGAATTAAATTAGATAAAATCATAATAGACGAACTCATTCACTACGTTGAGTAGTTCATTTGACTGTCATCGTATATTAACTATTCCTAGGCATATTGTTTAGTTCATAATTACGCATACCAAACTGATAACGTATGACTAAGGGTAAAATAAAACACAAGGGAGCGTACAGTTTTCATTCATAATTTATAAAACTGTTCACTCTCAAAACTAAATTAAGATGTAAAACTAATATTTTGTGAAATACAACTACTTGATCAAACTTCGAGTAGTTTCGGAAGCTTTGAGCCGAGTTAGAGTAGTAAAATACTTGATCAAATACTCAAAGCTTCAAGTACTCGCACAACCCTAATTAATATACAGTTTGAAAAGGAAATACATTACTATTTTAAATAAAACAAAGGATACTAACACAGTTAAAAATCTCCTCCTTTTTTTAAACTGAAGAGTTCTTTGGTGAAGTTCATATTTAATTTTTTTTTTTTTTTTAACTATAACTGCGCAACCTTGTTTTGTTTCATTGGAATAAAGCTTTTACAATGAAATCAATTTGTCGATAAGTATATAAACTATCATATTAAGAAATGCGAAAAGTCTTTAGTTTCTAATACTTCCAAGAATAATGTTTAAAATATAGAGAGGGTTTACCCCTACATACTCTCACTCTCTTTCCTATTGTTTTCTATCACTATAATTCAGTAACAAATTATATGAACTACAAAAATTACCAAGATTTAAGCAAGCCAAATCATTAGAACACTTCCATTCCATTCTGCCATTGCAGCCATCACATGTATTGTCATCATTCATGAGCGGAACCCAACCTCCAAACACAAACATGCGGTGAGACATGACAGTGGCTGAGTGTAGAGATCTTGGGAGTGGCACCTTTCCACATACAATAGCATTGCTCCATTCCATCTTGTCTGAAAAGTGATATTTCACTGGGTTTAAAACAAATATAAAAGAATCATAAAATATCCCTAAACTACGTTACCAATCTTGAGGATGTGGTTCCTTGGGTCAAAGTAAGAAAAAAAGATTCCTAAAATGTTTAGTTGTCGGTCTTCTGTCTGTTTGTTTTTTTTTTTTTTTAAGAAATATTATTAACCCTTTTGAGTGTAAAGATGTCATATGACGTCCCAATTGTCGTGACTGAGAGGAGTATTAGGGTTGAAAAAAAAATGTTGAAGAGTAAAAAATAAAATTTTGAAAAACGTTTCATACTTGTTTCTTACAGTACATTATTATATTATATTTCTTATTATTTGAAATTACAGTGATTCAGAATTTTTTTAGTATGGAATCACTTAAGCCCACTATGCATAGCTTCTCGAAACAGGGTATATATGCATAGTGGGATTCAGAAATAGGAGCGTTCATGGGAAGTATCCTTGTGTCCGTGTCCTAGCTGTGTAACTGACAAACAACTGATAGAAGTGAGTGAAAAGTGCACCAAACGTTATATCAGCTGCATACCAGCTGATAATATCGGCGGGAACCAAATCAGTTGAGAGATAGAGGACAAATGAAGGTTACAACTAAAATGAGACTTCTAAAAGGTGTGCACATCTTAAGTTGTGTTTGCCTGTGACAGATAGCACTGGTGTAATGTGTAATTAATTTAATAAATTAAATAATTGGTCCGTTACACAAGACGTCATATAACGCCCTTAGTCATTTAGACCGATTTATAAAAAGACGTCAAGTGACGTTTTTACTCATTTTATATAATATAACACACTCCTGAAAGGGTTAATCTAAGAACTGCTGTGGTTAAAATGCTCAAAATTATAGAGGTTATCTAATACATTTCTAGTACATAATAATAATGCTACAATAGGTTCAGTTTTTTTAATTTGCCATTCAATAATTTAAACTGACGATTACTAAAAAACATAAAACACACACATATGAGGGAGACAAAGGTAGTTGGACATTTGCCATCATTACGTGAAAATTACCAATCACGACGTTTCGATTTGGTAAAACCCAAACCTTTTTCAAGTATTAAAAACTAAATTACATCTACACAAACATGTTATAAAACTATGTTCTTAAACTAATAAACTTATCTACTTTAATAATTATCTACATTTTTACCTAGATCCTAGAATGGGGTAAAACAAAATCAACTTATACTAAATATACAAAATATTTTATATTTTTACTTACTTTTTTTTTTAAATCAACTTATTAAACTAAATATAAAAATTATTTTATATTTAGTATAAGTTGATTTTGTTGTACCCCATTCTAGGATCTAGGTAAAAATGTAGATAATTATTAAAGTAGATAAGTTTATTAGTTCAAGAACGTAGTTTTATAACATGTTTGTGTAGATATAATTTAGTTTTTAGCACTTGAAAAAGGTTTGGGTTTTACAAATCGAAACGTCGTGATTGGTAATTTTCACGTAATGATGGCAAATGTCCAACTACCTTTGTCTCCCTCATCTGATACTCCATCATTAACAAATTTCAAAAACACACACATAATTTACAATGCATACAAAATTATTCAAAACACATTTTTACTTTACAAAATGCAGCCTTATGAATTATATTGCAATTATATAGGAGACAATCAAGCAAAAATATGTTTAAAGGAAATCTTACATTGACATTTCCTAATATTTTTACTTATGAAGCTCCAATAAATGTCAAACAAAATTTACACATATTTCAAATAGACAAAATATTTCAATTTACTATACTACGAGTGAAAACAATCTAAAAAATATATATCATAACACATATTTTTAAAAACAACAACTTCCCTACAGTAGCCTTGACACTACCTCAAATTTAAAAATTGAAAAAGATTTTATCTCAGTTTAATCCCAATCAGTCACAACAAATTTTGAAAGGGATCAGTTGATAGCCACCTGTTGTTCATTTGTCATTGGGCTATTAATTAATGACACTTTCTATCGAATAGTTGGGCTTATTTTGTAATAATGACTACACTCATCCATCTATATTCATCAAACTCATTCGAAATTCATATTCACCCTTATCTTGACAATCAACGTTTTAAGAATAAAAATAAATACTTCATTACGGTATGTCATTTTTTGAGATAGTATAATCATTGATTTTACTATACATAGAAGATAGTTCCATCCAATGTTAAATTTTGAGGCACGGACTATGGGAGCGACCGTGCTGCAACCTGTCGTCAATCAAGTTAAAGAGGTCGAAATTGCCTCCAGTTTCGACTGTTCGGTTACACAACCTGGGAGCAGTAAAGGAAACTAATCACTCCCTCTCATTCCCCCATTCTCTCTCTCTTCTTTCTCATGAGACGAGCGGAAGTACTTGTCTACTGTTGCCGATTGGCCTTGATAAGAGAGTCAAAGTGGGATATTATTCCGTTCTGTGGTTTGTCTTGCACGGAAAGGAATCGTGATCTTTTATTTAGGCCTTTGGGGTTTGTGAATATGAAAAATGTTAGAGGACATATTTTTTGTTATTTTGTCAATGTAAATAACAGTATGTTACAGATGTTTAGTTAAAATATTATGCATTATCTAAAATAATGTAAATACTGCGTATTGTAAGTTTATTGATATTTTAAGTAATTGTATATTTAGAAGTAGCAAGAAAAATGGTGGTAGTTCTAAATTGTTAAAGGCTAATTTTTTTTGTTAAGTCCCTGGATAACACCAAACATTTTACATAAATTTGAGTCATAAAAAATTATATAAATTTTCTACGAGAAGACCATATGACAGAGTTTTTCAAAATTATTTTGCAAAATATACTAATCAATTAAATAATGTGATCAATTTTACAAAAAAACAACTATTATTCAACATCATTGGAAAACTGTAAAGGTGATGTATCTGAGCAGTGGAAGGTAATAAATAACTTAACAAGTGGTTTTTCAAAGAAATAGTTGAGCTAATTGAATTGCCAAATGGCGGAGTTATGCGTGAGCCTTCCGTCATTGATAAGATAAACAATCACCTTATTGCAATCCAGTCTAGCCGTCCAGACGTTGTAAATTCCAATACTCTTCCACCTTTACGTACTTACTATCAATATTCTTTCTTTATAATTCCAACAGATTTAGATGAAATTAAGAGTACTGTTAAACTTTTAAAAAATTAAAAATTAACTGGCTCTGACCAAATTAATGTACATTTACTGAAAAATATAATTGATGAGATTACCAGTTTTAGTTCACTTAATAAACAGTAGTTTTATCAAAGGCATTTTTCCTGAGAGCCTGAAGATAGATTCAGTGGTACCTATTTTGAAGGACAACAACTCTTTAAAACTAGATAACATAAGGCCAATCAGCTTGTTATCTGTATTCTCTAAGGTTTTTTAAAAAAAAAAACAATGATTAAAAGACTCCATAGGTAGTTATTTATCTAAGTTAAATTTTCTTAATCTACGTCAATTCGGTTTTATCAAAGGAAAGTCAACTGAGGATGCGTTATTAGTAGTATCAGAAATAATTTATAACAGTTTAATTATTCATTAACGTATCATCTGTCATATAGTTCACATTTAATACTAGAACTAACCCTTTATATTATTGAAATCATTATTCATTTTATATCAAGTAATTAAAGCTTCTTGTCAATATTGCATTGTATAATATTATTGTTGTATTTTTAATTATAAATGAATATTACTTTTGTTTAAAAGTAAATTGAACTATTTGTCATACATACCACAATATTAAAATCTGCTTCCTTGTCACGCCGTGGACAGTATAATGTGTGTGGTAGGCCTACCGAAAGTTTTAATATTCGTTGTTTTCCTCGTGTGTGAACTGTGTTTGTTAAGTTTTAATTAATTTGTGACGCGTCCCACTTGGACTTATTTGTGTTCTTTAACCTGAAGATGCCGTTTATATAGTTTTGTTAGTTCTTGGCATTGTTTGTTCTGTTGTGCCACAGAGTGCGGCTTTAGTTTATTTTGTTATTATTTAGACTCTGTAGTTACTTAAAATTAGTTATTTCTTATGTTATTGCTGGTCACGCTACTTGTGAAATTTTACCAGTGTAATTCAAGAGTGTCTTTACCAGAGAAATTTAAAATATATATAAATTGCAGTTTATCCATACTTTCACATCTAGTAAAATAATAGAAACGTGAATAATGAAAAACAGATATGATAACTTTAATTATATTCGCCTTAGACATACTTTTTACAATGGTCTGATTCAATCAATGTTATAGAACGGAATTTTTGAAAGGGGGACATAAACAAAATTTACAATAATTTCAACCTGATTAAAATAATGAAAATTGAATCTAAATAATCAGTAGTCTAGTTATATTCTATCACGATAATATTTCCTAACCAATTGCGATTGACATTGAGATTGTTTTTCTCAAGAAGTAATAAGAGTCACAACTCTTCATGATTCCGAAAAAAATGAAAACTGACCATTCACCAAACAATGAAATATTTTACAAACAATCATGCAATTTCTTGGAACCAAATAATATGTTAATGTTACAGACAGTAATAGTAAAACAGACGTTTATAATAAAATGAAAAATAATGCTATTTTAAATTAAATGCCTATACATAGATTGTCTGAATCAGGCCATAAGATGAAAGCTATTTTTATCTTGTATAGAAGTAAATTAGTGGTTTGTTATGATTTTTTCTAACCCTATCATGAAATTTGAATCTCACCTGGGTTTTATATTTTGCCCAGTATTATTCTATATAAATATCATAGGCCTATTTCAATATCTATTTTGTCAAAAAATAAATAATGTCACATTTTTTTATATTTCACTATATTATATATTCCTGGAATATTTGCAGATTAATTTCATAATTTAAATGGGAGTCATTGATTGGATTTGAAAACAATTAATTTTTTAATCAATTACCGAATATGAAAAATTAATGATTGAGTACAACAGTCCATTTAAATCACCTAATCGATGGTTAAAATGCAATAAATAAAGATTATTCAGATGGGCTATATAATATAAAAATGTTTACTAAATCAGCAGTAATTATCGCCAGCATTGCCGATAAGTTAGCGGTCTATTCAAGTGTGTCTATTTACAAATACACAGTGTGTTAATCATATAAATCAATATGGTGTTTTAATTTATTCAGTTATAAATATTTCTTTATTAAATATGAATGTCACACTGAGTTTTACTGTAATAGTATCAACACAGTATTCTTTATTATTCGAAAGAGATGCAAGCAAATATAAAAACAGAGAACCCGGATAAACGTTGGCAATATGGAATAACGGAAACAATTATCTAAGCAGGACGTTGTTTGTGTGTGGGACCTGAGGAAGGAGAGGGCGGGGCGGCTGTCTGGAGAATGGGAGAGTGGGTTAAGAGGAGGGAAGTAAGAGAGAGACAGAAGAGCGTGCGAGAGAGAGAGGAAATAGGGCCATGCGCAGCGCAGCGTGGGACCTCAAAACAGTTTTGGGGCCTCGCCACAACTCTCCCATATGGATGGAGTATCTCTTTATATAGTAAAATCAATGGTATAATACACTAAAAAGCAATTAAAATGTATAAGCTTCTCATGACTAAAATAATAAAACTTAGGATATATTTTAATTTAATGTCTAAATTCATTGTCAATCCATGTGCTAAAATCAAATGATTTTAGATATTACGTAATCGAGATATATCCGAATAAGTTTTATTATTTTAGGGATGAGAAACTTATTTATTTTAATTGCTTGTTAAAAATAAATAAATAAATAATTTCTCATATAAATATATCTGTAAAAAAAAGAAAGTAGTACAAAATAGTAGACTATTATAATGAAGATAGCATTAATAATTAAAATAATCATTGAAGATACATTAACACTATAGAAAAATGTAACATTATCATTATTCAGTATTTTAATCAATATATTTCAAATCTATCCTTATATATATATAATTACTTATATATATATTGAATTATTGATATTGATAGATTGAATTATATACTTATATATATATATATATATATATATATATAATTACTTATATATATTGTTATTTTTGTAAACAATAATTAAATGTTGCACCTTTAATTATTGTAGGTATGCTAGGCTTCAGCAAGGGCACTGCTCAACATTGTTGAAACTACCATAATTGTTGAAAAAGGCTGTTATTTATTCTCCGTTATTTATGATTGGATTTTGAAAAAAAGGGCTTGTTGGACTTCTGATTACTTTTTTAATTTCTTGTAAATTGTAAAATTAAAAAAGTTTAAGCTATAAAAGTTAAAGGAGGTCTTATTTTACCCTCTTAAAGAAGTCCTATTTAATACTTAACCTGGGAACCAATGGCTTTAAGGTGACTTTAGAACCACCACCAGTGACTGGGCAGGCGGCTCCCTCACCGTCACCTATCCAAGGAACAGCCTCACTTGATGCCTTGAAGTTACTCTCACATCTTGTGAGGAATGGTAAGTTACAGGTAAGAGGTCTCAATGTTAGCAGTCCTCCCTTGTTATGTTGCAATAACCTCGGAACCCTTCAGTCAAGGGCACGTGTAAGTTTGTATCTTTAGTAACTGTAAGTTAAAATATTTAAAGGGCGACCATCTTTAAAAAGTTGAACTTGTTATAAAACTCTGTACCAATTTTTAACATTTTAATCTCAGCCGTTCTTAAAACAGGAGCATTTATTTTAATAAATTTGACACATTTAAGGAAATAATTGTTTTTCATTTGTAAGAACATTCTTATTTCAGCAAATCTCATTTGTATTTAAATATTTATATTGTTTCTTAGATTATAAAAATGGATGTCATAACTAATATACTTCTAAGAAATGCATAATTTATTTGAAAAATACACTCACGCATAGTTTACAAAGGATTTCTCAAATACTGTATATTAATTAACTCTTCAATACACACAAACTTTTAAGGTTAGGTGGTAGAGAGGACTGTACAGTCCTAACCTCGCCTTAAAAATAAAGTCGATTTTCATTTCATTTTCATTTCAAACTTCTGATTATACAATTTTCAGTTTTGCATTGATCCATGAAAGAGCTTTACATCATACAGTTGTCCTTTAACATTATTGTTATTATTACTATTTGTGGGCAAAGAAGCAATGTGGTAATCAAATACTTTAATGATTTTAATTAAGGTGACTATTTTAAAATTGATAGACAATAGATATTTTTATTCTTAAGACGCAGATCATCAAGATATGGGCGAATATGGATTTCGAATGAGTATGTTGAGTGTAGACATGGCATGATATGATTTGATCTAAAAGTGAATTTATTTGTAGTAATTAAATCCAATAACATAGTAACAATCAACATATCTATATACCATTTACCACTCATCACTATTTCTCCAAAACTATACGTCCAAATGACTTGAATTTTGTTAATAGGTTTATCATGGCACCTAGAGTCTCACTCAGAAAGGATTTTCCTCTCTGACCTCAGGACTCTGTCCCACTGGCCTCCAAAACTTCCATAGTATTCTTCCCCCATAGAGCTATATAAATTGATTGATTGATTTGATTTAGAGCTGTTAAATAAAAACAAATAAGACTTATTTTTATGTAGAAAATTATTAGACATGATTTGATTTTTAGTCTTAAGGCCCAGCCTCCACTTGCCACTTTTACTCGTGTGATAGTCTAGTCGCAAAAGAATAACATACAATTTTAAATGCAGGCGAATTCACGTGCAATGGTTTTCCGACTGCAATTTTAAAGATGCAACATGGGCCAATTTTCACTACGACGCGACTATCGTGGAGAGAAATCACGAGTGGAGGCCGGACCTAAAAGAGGAATTTATTACTCACTCACTGCACATTATGCTCATTTGAGCTTATAATGCAAATATAATAAATTCAAGAAACCTTGCTGACATCAAGTAAAATTCCCTGACTTTTTCCTGTTTTCACGACAGTAGTCATCCTGTATTATAATAAATTAGATTGTATAAAAATAGATATTAAAGTAAGTCAAACATGTTTTTAAAGTATTTTAAGTACTTTTTATAGAGCCATTTCAAGGTTTCCAATCAAAAGAAGGCAAACTGATTTTTCCAATCAATTTGATTTCAAAGGATTTTTCTAGTTGACTCCATATATGTTTGTTACAAAAACAAGCTCATATCACTATAAACAAATAAAATTATATACAAATAATTCATAGGTGTATACATCAATTAATTATGCTTCAATTTCTAAACATATATGAACAAAGTGATATGTAAACATTGATATACTTTAACATTTTCCAGTTAGAAAGAGTTATCATGTTGGTACTAACTCAAATTGAGGACCCACAAATCTCCCAGCCGCCAATTGCCGTCCATGCCACCGTAGATAATGAGCTTGGTAAAACCAAATTTATCCTCATAAGCTACTGCTGAGTGAGATTCTCGGGCTGGCGGGGGAGGCCCAGCTATACGAGGCAGGTTCCACGCCACCGAGCCGTCATCTCTCAGCTCCAGTATGAACAAATCATTTAGGAACCTGGACAATGGTGGGTATTTCACATAATGAAGCCATGACAAACCAAAAACAAAAATCCTTAAAATTTTTTTAGTATTTTTAAAATTTGTTAGAAAACATATTCAGATCATGCATTAACTAATTATTTGTTTGCAAATTGACTAAAAAATAACTAAATGAACAAAAATATTTATGGTGCCCATATTGCACTAGAGTATTTTCCATGGCTAAAATCATTTTTCATTGTTACATTGATTGAATTTTTAATACTTTCTTTAAGAATGGGTAAATTGGGCTTGAAAATGTAACGATTGTCCCTTACAAGGAAGTATTCTTTACTGTAGCAAATCAACAATTCACTGAACTGATTATCAATCAAAATGGATATCTAAATAAAAATGAAACTTCTGTATGTTTGTGGGTCTAAATAAAACTCAAAATTAGGGAACGGATTCAATTGACACTTCTACATAACAACACATTTATAAACAAGAGTATTTTATACAGGGTCCGGCAGAAAAACCTCCCCTATTAGGGAAGCTAATGAAAACAAAACGAAATAAGGATTTTATTTATATTAACTAAAAGTACAGATTGTGCCATTTAAGAATATGTACTATTTCTTTATTTTTTAAACAATACATCTCTCAAATGGTTTCCCCCACTGTTGACACACTGGTTGAGTCATTCTCTGAAACTCTCAATTACTTTACGAGTCATGTCAGGTGGAATGGCTTTAACTTCTTGTGTTAACACTTCTTTGAGAGTTTGTAAAGTTTGAGGACGATGTTCATAAACCTTGGATTTTAAGCAGCCCCAGAGAAAAAATCACAGGGCATTAAGTCTGTTAAGTATGTGTAGGCCAGCCTATGTCACCACGCAAAGAGATTACGTGTCCAGGAAACATTTCTTTCACCAGTGCCAGTGACTGCCACGCTGTGTGGGCTGTAGCGCCATCTTGCTGGAACCACATGTTATCAATGTCATCAAAAAGCTCCCTTAGTTTATGCTGAAGGAACTCGCAGAGCATTGCACAGTACCATTCACTGTTTACGGTTATTCCACCATTTCCTTCAAAAAAGTATGGACCAATCACTCCAGAATTAAACAGAGCACACCATACAGTTACTTAGGGGCTATGCAGCCGTCGTGTTTAGTTCAGTACCCAAAGTTCTTGGGGGTTGTGTTTAGAACAACCTGCAATTTTGTTGTTGGTTGTTCACTGCTCCAGAAAAGTGAAATTGTGCCTCGTCAGAAAAAATCATAACATCTTCTGGGTGAATGTTCCGAAGAAGGTCTTGGCACAATGTTACACCGACACCACAGTTTCTTAAACTCAGTTCCTGAACAACAACAATTTTGTAAGGATGCATTTTTAAATCTCGATGCAAGATTCTTCTCATACTTCGATCAGATAATCGTAATGCTTCCGCATGTGTTTTAGAGGATCGTTGAGGAGATTGTTGAATTGACGCTCTAACTGCATCAACATTTTCTGGCTATGTTGCAGTCCGTGGTCAACCGGGTGGCTTCCGTTTTAATGCGGAACCTGACTCACGAATGTTAGAAACCAAACAATAAATTGTTTTCTTGTTGAGAACAGGATCCCGTTGTCCGAGCGCAAAGCGAACACAGAAGGTGCATTGAGTATTAATAGGTGATCTGCCATTTTTAAGAAACTTTTCCACAGTGAATGCACAATGTTCACCCGTCCATGCCATGGTGTACACTGAAAACGGCATGTATGCAGCTACTCAAGGACGCGCCCCCCACTACTCTGCTCCTTCTCTTGTCAGCTTACCTAACTTTCTAATCAAGGAGTTATTTCTGCCGGACCATGTATATTTAGTTCCTAAAATTATTAACAGGAACAGGGCATTTTAAGCACTTCCTGACCAACCCAAAAAAATATCCTTCACATATACATACTAACTCGGGGTTAAGTATGTCATATGGAGTTCAATATCCTTCCAACATACCTACCTACTAACTCCGGGTTAAGCATGTCATATGGAGTTCAATATCCTTCCAACAAAGATGCACATTTCACAACTGAAAATAAATGTCAAGTGCTGAAAATTGCTACTGTGACCAGCTCATTTATGTGCATATTATATTAAAATAATGTCAGGTTTAATTATTGTTGTATGTGTCAGGATAATATGTGGCTACCAACTAGATAAATAACCTCTGATGAAGAAAACCCTCTGTTGGAGGTTCTAACCATAACATTATATTACTGTGACCAGATGATAGTTTATTTAAGAAACAACTTTAAGCTACTTTATTTAAGAGAAAATCAAGTAAATACTCAATCTTTATTTTTCTAAGAACTTGTCAATGTTGAATGGTGCAAGTGAGACAGATCAATACTCTTTTTCCACCTTGATATTCTATTGAAAAAGTGTCATGGCAACCAGGACAGTAGACTGTGTGTTTACAGCGCAATAGCAAGCCTGACCCATTTCACATCATTAGCAGCAGTGACCATTGGTTGGTCTGATTAACACCAACAAATGTCATTAAATTAAATCATTATCTAGTCATCAAATAACAATGAATAATAGCAATAACACAATGAATAATAATGAAAACAATAAATAGCAATTTAACAAACTGTACAGTTCATTTAAGTTATTTTTTTCAACTGAACACTGTTGTGGAAGTTGAACACTTGGATGCAGGAGTTAGTCATGCCCATGAAGCAAGACAGGTTAATGATAGAACGATTCCCCACTACTGCTGAAACCACTACATGAACTTAATATAACACGCAGGTCACTTACTGTCTGGCCCAATTATAATAGTTAATATCAGACTAAGCTACAACAAAGCAGGCAAATTATGTTATAAAATTTATTATTTACTATGAATAACTTAACCTTCATCCGCTCGCGCACAGATGACTCACACTACCGCTTGCGTGGATGGCAGTTTGGCCGCCGCTTTCTTATAATGATTTTAACGTTGATATTTAAACAAATTTCATTTTAGCCATTTAAAATAATATAAGGGACAAAATAAAGCATTGTGTTTTGGTATTTAATGATATGGATTTATTTTACAACAAATAATTTTAGTTATAAAGAAATAATATTATTTACAATTACTACTTCTTACTTCCATCAACCTCCATGACTTCATCTTGCCTTTGGCAGTTTTGGTATGTCGTATTGATTTTAGAATGGTTCTTGCAGACATTTCTCTTGTAGTTATAATATTCTAGCTTCGTTCTGTTATTCGTTTTTGAGCCACACATGTAGCAGATTCCATGTCGCACTGCTTGGGCTACTCTATTGGTAGTTGTTTCTTCTTTGTATTTTTCTAGAAACATTGTCAAATGTTTTGGTAATGTTGGGATTTTTGCTCATTCTTTTAGGTTGTCTGTTAAATGCTAAGTATGAGTTGTCTTTTAGGAGTTCTAATGCTAACTCATACAGATAGACTCTTCTAGTTGTGTTTTTGAAGTCCTTCGTGTTGTACTGAAATATTCAGAGCGAATTTATTCCCGTGAAATCAAGTAGACGCAAAAATTTATTACCATTGGCCATCTCTTCATTTGCTTAGAGGTACTTATTCGGAAGCACATTAGGTTAACAATGTCGACACCACTCTTGGTCATATTGTAGTCTGTTATTCGTGATGTACTGTGTCTAGGTCGTGCATGGTAGACAGCACCACAACGACTTTTTTCTTCTTGGTTATCATTGATACCAAGGTTTTGTCATCTTGACACCCAAACATATAAGATACAGGGGTAGAATTTGGTGTTACTGTCATAAATTCTGGGGGATTATTGTTTTATTTTTTCGCATAGTTCCCAGGCTTGTTAATCTTTTGCTAAGGAGGTATTCAGTCAATGGGTAGCTGGTAAAATAATTGTCCATAGTTATGTTTCTATGTGTACCCTCTATACCTTTAGCTAGGCTTCACACTACATCAAAGGGTTTATTAGAATCCACGTTAGGACCTGGAGGTTGCTAGCCACAGTACACTTCAAGGTCATATATGTAAAATAATCGGGCATCACAGAGAGCACGGATTTTTAGCCTGTATTTTGCAGGCTTTTGAACCATATATGAATGAAGCTGCACCACACTCTAAATGCAATTAGCATTTCATCAACAGTTGTAAACTCTTCCAAATTAAACACATTTTTACTGTTTGAAATGAATGAATCCAGTAATTCAAAGATAGGAGCCAGTTTGTCTGTTGCATAGCGCAAGGCTCTGGTAATTATGTCATCAAATTGTAATGATCGCAGCAAAAATCTAAATCAACTTTCACTGAAATTAGCTCTCACAATGGTCATACTGGTCCCATTTGTAGTGAAAAATTCAGAAAAATCAACACTATTTCCTCTTTTCACGCCTTTCAAAAACAAGGCTCCAAACACTGCCAAGATTTCAGCCTATAATCTCTCTCCCTAAAATTATAATCACCCATCATTTCAGCAAGCATTTCTCGCTCTGTTTTCTTTTTTTTCTATGTATATATTAGAGTATCGCACAATTGCATCGACATTATCATGAGTTAATAACTGGAAAAAACATTTGAGTGGAGTTTGACACTGGCGAGCTTGTCTTTTGGGACCAGGAAGTGTTTTTATGATATTTACAGATATTGTTTTTGATGGCAATGCAAAAGTTTTGTTGGCTCAAATTGTTTCTCTGTCTTTACCTAAGTAAAATTTCATACCTACTGTTTCATCAACTTCTGTTTCCTCATTTTTGGAATCCGTGTGCATATTCGTGTTACTGTTGTGAATGTCCTCTTCAATGTGTTCTTAATCAAAATCTGGATCATCAGAGTCATCACAGTCTTGAAGATTGATTTCCGCACCTTCTTGCTCATCTTCCTCTCTTTCTAAGTCTGTCAGGACTCGAGTGATATCCTCCTCAGTATGGAAATTAGTACCCCTGTAAACAAAAAAATAAATAAAAACTTTAGAACTTCATTTATGTTAAAAATTTAGTAGGTAGGTTTATATAAAAATGTTAGTGTTATATTGTAAAACACCTTAGGCCTACATAAGAAATATTTCGCGTAACCCAGACTATGCTGGTGAACGAAAACGCATACGTCTTTCTTTTAAACATTTAGATATTGTGTTTATATCAAATCATTGGACGTCTATATCACGTCAGTCCAACCATTTATGTAAACAATTTGGTTCATATAATACAGTTATATAGTATAGTATGCTGTACTAAAAGTAAACACTGTTCTTTAGAATATCCTTTACACCTATCATGTATTTATATTCTGCCTAAATAAATGAAAAATACAAATATTCAAAGTAAAAGACTACAACATAAGTTATTATTGCCATACAAATTTAAAAACATATGATAAAAGTTATCTACTTACATTTTGTGAAAAAAACACTGAAATTAGCGCTCGCGTGGCGGCAGAATGGCCGCCCTCGAGGAGTATACAACTTAAGAACTGTACTGCACCTTGGCCTGCCACACAATGAGCTCCAAGATGGTGAGATCTAGTTGATGGGGATGTGTGGGGAGATTACTACTACTACCAACGTAGTAATCTCCCCCCCCTAGAAATTGTCCCCCTAGGCCTAACCTCTAAACCTGCCATATCTGCTATGCCTTCCTACATGCACAACAAAATCCTGGAAATATCTAATGGTCACTCCCTTCATATCCTTAAAACCATCCTTAATCTGTACAAAGAAGAACATAATAAAACTGTTACTAGCCTACTTGCCTGCTATGAACTGATCATATCCACCAATCCCCATCTTATCAATGAACTTACCAATACTATTACCACTGCCAACAACCTACCCTCTATATTGTCGGAGGGGGTTATTTCGCCAAACCCCTCCGATCGCTAAGGTTGGCGGAATAACTAAAAACATAAAAAAGAGCGGCCAATCTGCCGCCTACGCGAGTCGATGAAGGTTAAATTGATTATATAACAACAACTTTTATATAAACTATCTCTACTATTGTAAAAAAAACCATTTCACAGCATTATTACTTAATTTTTGTGTTATTAAGACGCTGACCGTCATATGTGGGCGAATATGGATTTTGAATGATTGAGATGAGTGAATCATTTTTACAAATTAAGGCTGACTATTCCTTAGAAAGTCTTGTTATTAACCCAATGACAAATAATTATCAGACGGATAAAATAATTAAGAAATTATTTCAAATCTAACACAGTGAAAACATGAAACAACTTTGTTTTAGCAACATTTCCATTACAAACTCACTCCTTTGCTTTCTATCAATACAACATTTATTTAATTCATTTCAAATTTATATTCAATTTTAGTTTCTAATGTACATCAAAACAGGGAAAATTATTCCCACATAGGTTTGGCCATTGCTCAAAATGCACAGGCATGAAATAGCTTGCTTATATATATATATATAAGCTAGGCCTATATATACATATATATATATATATATATATAGGCCTATATATATACATATATACCCTGTAGATGATTGTGATATCTAAGAAAATTATCAATGTTTTACTCAATAGTCACCTAAGTAGATTAATAATGCAACGATAATAAAATCTCTTAACACAAAAAAAGATATTAATATATGTAGAGGCAACATTTTAAAACATAAAGGTCGTTTGTTATGAATTCAAACCTAATAACAAAAAAATGTTGTATTAAGAAGCCTTGTGTGATGAGGACAATAGAAGCAAGACCTGGATAACTTGACACAATAAGCCATTTCAGTTTTTCCTTGCCAAAATATTTAAACCAATGCTTAATAAAGTTTTTATATTGGTATAAACTATGAAATTGGTATGATCAGCAATTATGTATAATATTGTGGTATAAAATATGCATAGTAAAGTACTAATCATTTCTCTTAAATTATTAAACCATGTTCAGCAATACACTACTCCAATTGTCACATTCAAACAATTTGTCGTCAAAAAACAAAAAAAAACTTCTGTTCCAACCTTAACTTGGTTAAGTTATTTATATATATTCAAAATATGGTTGTTTCCTTAGTAAAACAAACATTATTCTTTTATAAACATTATTTATTAGTAAAAGTTTACTCAAAAGGTAGATGCATGAATTTTACTTAACGAGCCAACTCGGTTGAGGATTCGATCCTTGAGTCTTGGACTTCACAGTTCAAAGCCTTAGCCACTAAGCCATGCCAGACAGAAGTAAACTAATAATTGATTCATTACTAAGCATATTGTTACCTTGCCTTGTTTTTATACTTGTGAATTTGAATGTTGCAGAACTGTCTTAAAAATGTCTTGCTATTAATAATTAACTATTCTTTAGCTTATAATTAAACACTAAGACAGAATTTACTTACCTAGGGTAGATATCACAGGCGTTCTGTGCTAGTCCTCCAAACATGAATACTTGATTGCCGATGAGAGTGAAGGAGTGTCCCAGTCTCGCACAGGGGATGGGTTGGTTAGGTGAATTATGAGGTCTCAGGTACTTCCACTCCCAACGGCTGGCCTGACAAAAATTAATTTTTTATTTTAAGGAAAACTACTGAGGACATTACTGGGGTTTAATAGGATTTACAAACTTACCTGAAAATTTGAGTACCACTGAATGTATAAGGGTGGGCCAGTACCACCATATGTGTATGGGAGGGTAGGTAGGTCAGTACATGTATGTGAACATGGGTCAAAACATGTATATGAATGGGTAAGTACCACCATACATGTTTTGGAGGGTGGGTAGGTCAGTATGTATATGTGAGTCAGTACAATATTTATATATGTGGGTCAGTACTACTGTACACATATGGGAGGTTGGGTAGGTCAACCACTGTACACGTATGGGAGGTTGGGTAGATCAGTAACACCCTACACTTATGGGAGAGTGGGTAGGTCAGTATCACTGTATCTATATAGTGGGTCAGTACCAAGGCTCCTACATAACAGGTTGCCTCATTCTCATATGGTCTATATAAGCTGAGTGGTGACGTCAGGGGAGACCTCCAACCACAGAGTAATTGTATTTACTCTGTGCCACCATACTGAACAATTAAAACTACATACTATAAACCTTTACTGTATTGTTTTCAAGAATATTTTAAAATTATTTAAATTTCTGGCATTTTAATATTATACAGCTATTATTACAAACTGCAACGGCACACCTCACTCCAGGCATTTCACAAACATAGTCATATGAATTAAAAAAACATTTAAAACTAAACAACACAGACTGAAGTGTTATCAAGAGTACTAACATCATATGTTTTAAATTGTTCTAGTTTGTTTTGTTTACAGTAGCGAATGTAGAACAAACACAGTTTAGACTTCTCTATGATGTAAATGCTACCTGCACGATACGGATGCGTACTTGTATGCCTCATTTTCATTTAATTCATTTAAACAATTCATTATTCATTAAGACTGTATTATTATATTCATGATTTACATTCTGATCTTGTCAACCGTTCCATTCTTCCTGGGTTCTTCTACCATCCTTACCTCCCACCTGCCTATCCATACAAGTACAGTGGTATCGACATCCACCTTCCCTTAAACATACAGTGGTATTGAACCCCCACCTGCTCATACACGTACAATGGTATTAGCATTACCACTGTCTGTATATGGGTGGGCGGGAGGGCCATTACCACTGTCTGTATATGAGTGGGTGGGAGGGCATTGCCACTGTCTATGTATTGGTGGGTGGGAGGGCCATTACCACTGTCCGTGTATGGGTGGGCGTGTAATAAGAATAATTCATTTTCTTAAGTTTATGTATAAGTTTATAATTATTACCATAGTACGTGTATGGGTGGGTGGGTGGGTCAGTGCCATAATACGTGTAGGGGTGGGCAGATGGGTCAGTTTCACAGTTCGTGTATGGGTGGGGTGGTGGGTCATTACAACAGTACGTGTATGGGTGGGTCAGTACCACAGTACGTGTATGGGTGAGCGGGTGTGTCATGGCCACGCAGGTTCAGTTGAGGATATTAGTTTAAGAGTTCCGGATTATACCTTTCACTCAAGAGATCAATTTTTTTCATAGCTTTGAGTGTTTTATCCAGTGTTCAGATTTGCTAGCATTGCAAACAGGCTTCACAACCTAGATTTTTTTGCAACTATAAAGGTTTTTTAAGACGCTGAAAGCAGCATATAATTCTTGAATGTGTGAGGCAGATTAGCCCCATTTCTCAAATATTACTTGCCTCAACCTCTTGTATATAAATCTTAGGTCAGTACCAATATACACATATGGGAGGGTGGGTAGATAAGTAAGTACTACTGAATGTATATAAGAGGGTCAGTACCACCATACGTGTGTGGGAGTGTGGGTAGGTCAGATCCATAGGTATGAATATGGGTGGGTGGGTGTGTACAACTGTACGCATATAGGAGGGTAAGTGTATCACAATACAACTGAATGCATATGGGTGGGTGGGTGGGTCAAAACTACAGTGTATGTATATTGTACTAATCATCTACTGAACTTGAAACACATAAACAAATATATAATTATTTCCTCTGATATTTCTAAGGACAAATAAATAAAAGAGTGCTCAGATTTATTTTTACCATTTTTGAAATATGATACACAAAATATGCGCAAAAGGTTGAATTGCTTTTATTACAAATTAGTGTGCCAAAAATATATTGCAATAAAGACATATTTTTTTACCAATATGTTTATAATTTAATATTTTTTAAAACAAATATACTAATCTATTATATTATTGTTAGGATATTAATGTGTATATTGATTTAGTTAAAAAAATCTTAAATGTCAGAATTTAAGTAATTAAGTTCACATGTACTTCTAAATACAAAACATTATGCAAATTGTATCAAAAATACATAGCAAAATTATGATAAAGGAAAAATTATAATCTATCACAAGTAATTACCAACAATTGCTACAAACTTACAGCTAACTATTTAAATCCTCATGCAATGGCCATATATTACATCAGCTGTCAAACAATATTCATAAATGTCTGTTCAATAGCTTAAATACATACAAGTAATTGCAAGCAGTCAGAATAGGCTATACGTGTGTGTGTGTGTGTGTGTGTGTGTGTGTGTGTGTGTGTGTGTGTGTGTGTGTGTGTGTGTGTGTGTGTGTGTCGTGTGTGTGCGTGTGCGTGTGCGTGTGCGTGTGTGTGTGTGTGTGTGGTTTAGGTGATGTATTATGTTTTATTGTATTGGTGTTGGATGTTGTTGTTTTTTTTTTTTAATGTTGGTTTACTGTGGGGTAACTGTATGATAAGAGGTTGGTTATGTCAATGGTAAATATTAAATTATAATAAAATTCAAATGAACATGTCCAACCCATACTATTAGAATTGCAAGACCAAATCCCAAATATTTTTTAGTATATAATGAATGAAAAAAAAACTTTAGTAAGAATCATGTTGAATGCTATTTCATAATTATTTTTTTTATTCTTTTTGAATAAAGTGAGCGTTTAACATCGTAGGCACTTGGAGATACAATCGTAAAACCTAGTGTAATAAGTAATGAAAAATTTAAAACTATCGATTAATCATTGTAACTTTAATGAACTTTAGCGATAATTACTTGAATGCTAATTTGATCCATTTACATAATAAGTCAGTTTTTATGATAGTGGAAGAAAATATATTGAATAATATTGAAAATTATATTATATATTTATTGAATGTCATGTGTTTGTGCATGCTGGTTTATGAATGGCAGTAAGTATAATCACTGTTGTCCGTCGCAACCTTTTTTTATATATAATTTAATTTACAAAATTGTTAATGTAAATATCAATAAGTACAGCATATTGATTTTATCATACTTTCAAAAATTAAAAAAATACATTATCACATTTAAAGTAAAAAAATTTGCTTCGATGTACATTGCATAAGCTGTAGTTAATGCATACTACGATAAAGTATGGCCCTGTTAGTGACTTGAGAGTTGCAGAAATTCATATGTCACAAATTCAATTAAATTTAACTGTTATTAGATTATTAAATGAGCATTTTGGTTTTGACTTAAAGAATTATTATAAACTTAATGCTCATTAAGGAAATACATTCATAATCAATACGGTTTTAATGCTGAATTGTAATCAAAGAGTTAGAATGAAGAAGATTTTATCAATGATATTTTAGTATTTTACAATCGCATTGCAAAAAAACAATTAGCAAAAATATTGTTGGCACATGTCATTAGATGATTTTTTTATATTAAATTAATTAGTATGATTTTATTTTTAAAATATAACTTATTAAAAACTTATGTTATTATAAATTGCTTAAGTTTACTTAAGTTATATCAGCAATGTAATATTTTATTCCTTTAACATTCTCTTAAATAGTTTCACTGTTAATAGTAAAAATTTGCTCTGTGCTGATTCAATATTGAAAAATGCCAGAGTTAAAAGTGCATAAACGATATCAAAAAGTATGGCCCAGTCTAAATGAACCTTATAATTTTGCGACCAAAAATTTCTATGTCAAAATTATATTTAAAATTAATGTTTATAAATATAAATAATAGATAATTACAGGAGTAATCTTAAATATTTTTAAAAACTAATAGTAATTAATTGAAATTCATTAAAATCAGTTACAGCTTTGTACTTATAGGTATTTGTGGTTTTTAAAAGAAGATGCTTGAAATAATATTTTCTACTTTTCAAATCTTAGCATATTAATTATGGCAAAAAAATTTGCTCTTCACTATGTTCATTTGTGAATTTTTATTGAAATTATTTCTTAAACTTAACACAAGTTATAAAACTTATGTTAATCTTACAAATCTGCTTAAGTGGTTTGTTTGTTCATTATTATACAGTAGAACCTCTTTAATCCGGCAGGTTTGGGACGTGACGCTTTCCGGATTAAAGAAAATTCCGGACTACAGAGGTTATTTGTAAAGACACAGGAGGAGTATAAAAAATAACATAATTTGCACAAGAAAATGTTACTGTATGTATATATTATTTAAACATGGATGATTTAAACAATATAAATCAATATATAATTACAGGAGAAATATTAAAATGCATTTTTAAGTACAGTACATAAAGAGTTAAATTTGAATACAGTATAAAATACAGAACAGTACTGTACTATAGTATTTGTGGTTTTTACCAACAGCACTGGTAGATGGCTGGAAAAAATATCTAATATCTACTTGCTTCTTACAACTATTTTTTTAATTAGCTGTCGAGTTGCTCACTTTACAATGTTCATTGTGAAGGCAATTCTTTAATTTGTGTCTTGCCGTTGATGCCGGATTATAGACAATTCCGGACTAAAGAATGCCGGATTAAGGAGGTTTTACTGTATTTAGTTTGTAAATTTTTTTAAAAGTTAAACTAATGGATTAATGGTATTGATACTAAACCTGTAGTTCGTAGAGATCATTTGAATATCTGCCATATTCTGTCATGCCTCCAAACGCAATAATGCGAGTATTGTCCACAACAAAACCAAAAGCAGCACGGCCAGGAGAATTATCCCCCTTCATCGGTGGGATGTACCAATGACCAGTAGCTAAATTACAAAACAAATAGAATTCGAAGTAATTTGTTGCTACATCTATTTATATTACTACAACTACGGATCTGCATATTCTAATATTTTTCAGTTACACTAATATTACTGTTTTGGATAAAATTAAGATTTAAACTTATTTAACATGTTCGTATAGAAGGAATTTCTACCAAGCCATCTGTTCCCAGGTGCATGTAGAAGGAATTACTTCCACAGCCCCTTTGTTGTTTTGGGAGTTCAATATGAATTGAGCAGTTTTGGAAGGCAGATTGTCCATATGTTTTACTGTTGTTTGTCTATAAATATAGTTTGAGTGTTTTTGCAGTCTCCATTTTTAATTATATCTTTGTATTTGTATCTAATAGTGTAATTTAGTGTAAGTGTCAAAATGGATATCAACCATCTTGGACCTTACATGATTTTTTTAGATTACAATTTGGTTTTTTTTTTCTTTTACTATTGTAAAATTGTGTGTTCTACCATATGCAAATGCTGCTACAGTTATAGAACTATTTTGTGTGTATAAAAACTAATCACTTTCCCCTGGTGCGTATTTCCTGCCCCGTTTTCAAAATGGCTGAAAAGGACTTTCTTATTTTTGTTACCATCAAAACATTATATAATTGAGTGTTCAATAGACAATAGACAATAGATTTTTATTTCTCAGAAAATACAATGGTGTACATAGAGAACTGTCATAGTGGTAAATAATTAAAAAAAAACTTACCACTAAAAAAATGGGACAAACTACATAGTTTACAAAGTATTTAGTAAGTCAGGATCATCAAAAAATTCATCTACAGTGTAATAGGCTTTCATTAATAAGGATTGTTTTATTGTTTTTAGAAACAATTTGCTGGACACCAATTCCTTATTAGATTTAAGAATCTTGTTTATTACTTTACAGGTCATATAATTGATTGATTTTTCAAATTTAGACGAATTATGTTTTTGAATTTGTAAAAAGTTATGCCTTGTATTGTATTTATAATTAGGAATTCTGTAAGAAAATCTATCTGAATTTTGTTTATAGAATTTACATAACTCATATGTAAGCTCATACGGTGTACATGAAAATAATTTAAAATGATGGTTGTCTTTCTAATATAAATCTACCATTTGACTGTTAGCGAAAGACGCAATATCTACAAAAAGTGTAGCTCTGCAGTGCTTGTTAACAAAGTGTAACACCCACCCACCCATACACGTACAAGTAAATTACTATATTATGCATGACACATACAATTTATAGTATTGACCCACCCGCCCACCCATACACGTACAATGGTATTAACCCACCCATATACGTACATTGGTATTGACCCACCCGCCCACCCATACACGTACAATGGTACTGACCCACCCGCCCACCCATACACGTACAATGGTATTAACCCACCCACCCACCCATATACGTACATTGGTACGTACCAGGCTCATTTAAGCCTGGTAACGTCATTAATTTGGAATTTTGAAAAAGTGCCTTGCAAGGTTCAGTTGGAGGTTTTTTATTAATGATCCTTATTGCTCGTTTTTGGATTAGGAATATTCTGTTGAAATTTTAAAAAGTTGTCCCCCCCCAAACTCCAAGACCATATGTGATAATACTTTGAAAAAGAGCAAAATAAACTTTTCGAAGGACCTCATAATTTACACTATTTGATAGTACCTTTAAAGAAAAACATGACGAGTTAAGTTTTTTTGATATATTTTCAACATGCCTGGAAAAATTCAATTTTGCGTCTATGAAAATACCGAGAAATTTAACATTTAAGGTTTCAATAATTCTGACATCTGTATTCATTATATTTGGTCTCCCGAACTTAATTACGTTTGTTTTATTTTCATTGAGTTGGAGAGCATTTGTTGAGAACCAGGATTTTAGTTCTTTGAGACAGCTTAGAATATTGGTGTCCAACAATTGAGAATCCCTCTGCCTGACGATCACAGAAGTGTCATCAGCATATTGAATAGTGCTGTAGCAGTTTGGATTGACATTCACCGGTAAATCAGCCACAAACACTAAAAACAAAAGAGGACCTAAAATTGAGCCCTGAGGCAACCAGTAAGGCTTATATGCCAGTCAGAATCAAAAATTTGTCCTGAATTTGATAGGTGAACCTTTTGAAATCGATTATTAAAGTAGCTTTCTATGAGGTTAAATCCGATACCTCTAACTCCGTAGTTATCCATTTTATTAAGTAATATTTTTCTATTCATTGAGTCAAATGCCTTTGATAGATCACATAATACTGCAGCTGTAAAGAAATTTGAATCTATGCTTTCATAAACTAAATTTGTAAAATTTGCGATTGCATCAATCGTTGATAAATTTTTCCTAAACCCGAATTGTTCTTTGTTAATTATATGATGTTTTTCAAAAAAAGGTAAAAATCTATTTAGAATAATTCTTTCAAATATATTTGAGAAAACGGACAGTAACGAAATTGGACGGAAAGAATCCATATCTTTCCCATTTGAGTAAGGTTTTTTAATTGGTTTTACAACTGAGTATTTTAATTTATCAGGGAAAATCCCGGCTGCAAGGCAATGATTAAAAATATAACACAGATGAGGGCTGAGAGTTTCAGCTATGTGTTTTACTAAAAACATGGGAACCTCATCCCATCCCGCTGATCTCTTGTTTTTAACCTTTCTGATAGTAGACAACATTTCCTCAGTAGTGATTGGTGTCAGGAAGAGGGTCTCATGTATATTAGATTTATAGTTTTTGGAGAAATTTAAGGTATTGGCAGAGTGTGGCTTAAGGTCTAATCTATTAACAATATCAAGAAAATGTTTATTTAAATAGTTTGGAACATCACAATCCTGCAAAAACCCATCCTCACCATCATTTACTTCTACTTTAAATTTTGAGTGATTTCTTGTGTTTCCTAATTCTTGATTGACAACTGACCAAGTAGCTTTTGATATATTGTCTGATTTATTTATTTTATTATTGTTATATTCTAATTTTGCCAATTTGATTTGATTTTTCAAAGTTAGTTTGCATTTATTGTAGTCATGCTGAATTTGCCTGTTTTCACGGTTTTCTTTCAATAATTGATAGAGTTCTCTCTTCTCCATACATAAATTGACAATTTCATTGGTTAACCACTTCTTTTTCTTATTTTTTGAATTAAAGGTTGTAGATTTTTTAGGAAATGAAAAATCGAAGTGGAGTAAAAATGTTTTTAAAAATGCTTGATAAATATTGTTTATGAACTCATTATCATCTTCAGAAGTAATAGAATAAATTTGATTCCAATTTTCTGCTTTTAAACTTTCTGAAAATAAACAAATATTCTCATCTGTGAATTTTCTTTTCATGGTTTTGTAGTTGACCAGTCTTTCCTTAATAGAAATTGAAATCATCTGGGCCGTATGATCAGACAGACCAGGCTCCATAATTTTATAACCTTTAAAAGGGAAGTTGGTAAACATAAGATCAATGCAAGACTCTGATGTTTTTCCTATTCTTGTGGGTACATTATATGCAGGGTACAAACCATATGACTTAGTTATATCTAACAAATTTTCAGAAAATTTATCTTTAATCAAGATGTTTACATTCATGTCTCCACCTAAAACAATTTTTTTTCTGGTATTACTTTTGTTTTTTAGTATATTATTAAGTAACAACTCAAGTTGAGTACAAAATAAATCAAAATTACTTCTGAGTGGGAAAATAGTTCTCCCGTATGCCTGGTATGGTATAATGCATAGATTTAGCAGTGAGCATATTAAGAGATTTTTGTTTTACTTGAAGGATTTAACAGTTACATACCTGTGTTGAAAACATGAAGGCCATCGTGTATACCTTCATTGCCACCCCCAAACACCACCATAAGGTCTCTTATGGCAACTGCTCGATGTCCATGTCGGGGTCGTGGCTGGGGTCCAGCAGTTTCCAATATTCTCTTCCATTTAAATATAGGAATTTTACCATTCCTGTTGAACATGAATAACACGTAAGGAACATGTTTCTGGCAAAAATAGATCAGTTGATTCTTTTTCCTTCCTGAGATAGAAAGGGTACTAAAATGTACTTTAAAATTAATCAGATAATTTATTTTTTGTTGTTGCATTGGTTGAGATTATTAATCAATGGGATTTTCTCAAGCTTTGAAGGTTTAATAAAAAACTTAAATACATTTCAACAGTGGCATCGCTGTTAAGTGCTACTTTATATCTTGCCTACATTCCGATGAAAATCAGAAAACCCTATTAAAATTCAGAAATCTAAAAGAAAACTACAGGTACATTCTTCTATAAACTAAAATTGACTATAGGCCTATCTAAAAAACAAAATATAAAACCACCAAACAATTAGTAGTATACAAGATTAGAATATAAAATTAAAAATCCAAATCTTCTAATAACAACTATTGTTCATAAATACATTGAACCTAGTTAAATGTTTGATCAAACTAAACACTTACTTGATAAATTGATAAACTGATTTTATTAAATAATTTATATAGTGTTTTCGTCAAGTTTAACACATAATATTTCAGACTAGCTTCTGTATGCTCGACTTCTATCTTACAGGATATTTTCTATTTTTCCTAATAATTTGTTGTTTTTCAGTTTAAATAGACAGTTTAAATTTAAGTTGTTGTTACAGTTTAAATAGATTGAATTGACATTTTGGCTGGTCTTTTTTGCAAGAACTTTAACCCTTATGCTGCAGTGTCATTTTTGTGACTACAGTGTGTACAAGAAATGCCAGAATTGCTATTTGCAATACTTGTTGCATCTCTTGTATTTAATATAGTATCATTGAATATAGAAACAAGAAGACTGTCACTCATATGAATTTGGTTTTCCTGTTCAGTTACATTAATTTATGTTTGGTTTTCATAGGTAGCGCTAGCGATAAATTTACTCACACTCATAAAAACAAGCTTTGCCCTGATTCTCAGTTGGCTTAATGGAATCATGGACTCTCGTACAGAGTGGAAAATTCCCAATTGAAATCCCTCCTGATTGCAAGAAAAATTGCCTACAAGACGATAATAATAATTTTCTAGGGAATTCCCAAAGTTTTTCTACTTGTTCATCCCTAGTTTACATCTACCTGACATATGTTTCCTTGTGATTGAGTTGAGAGTCAGAGGGGGCCGGATGCTTTGCTTTTATTAATCAGAGTTGCAATAATTTCTTGGACTAAAGCGAGTAGTAAGCTTTCAATATAACTAACAAGAAAAAAGCTATTTACAAAAACATAACATATGTTCAACGCACCCGTTTCAACGCACTTACTTACGTAAAATCACTTGCAGGTGTTTTACGTATATGTCCAGTGGCATTGACCCACCCGCCCACCCATACACGCACTTTGGTATGAGTAAATTGGTCTCTCATGGCAGCGCCGACGATAAACTCATTACAGCTGCGTTGCTTGCGTAGTATCATAGACATGCCCACATGCAGGCATGTTTTCCGGTACACAGCAAACTGTATGTACAGCATATACCGTGCTGTATTATATTTGAATTTGTTTTTGGGCAATCCACATGGAGCACTAGCGTTGCTAGCTGTCATGTAGCGTGTTTTTATTGTTTCTTTTAGTTACCGCTGAGTTGCGTACGTAAACATTTAAGGTTACAGTACGGTTATGAATACGCAGAATACTGGATAGTGCTGAATAAAAACTTTGTAGTGTGACAGTAAACGTTGTTAAAAGCTATTTTATATGGTATAAAGCTGGTTTATACATGTAATCTTTGGTCATTTACATAAAAACACTGACATATATTTATCAGGCGTTCTTACAGTTCCCAGAATATTCTCACGCAAATGAAGCAAGGACGTGCTGCCCGAACACCTATGTGAAGCGTACATTGCCTATTGTACCATGTAGGCGTCTTTTATCCATATTTGCAAAATTTGTATCTTGAATTTTTTTAACCGGATCTATTTGTATCCACCACATTAGGCCGGATAAAACGAGGTTTACTGTACCTACAAAATATGAAATACCGTACTTAAGGTAATCATATTAATAAGTATATGTTAAAGAATGCTTAACCAAACACTTGCAAAATCAGTAATTTTGGCTGGGCACTTTATGAATACCATGATTCAAAATGACTACTAAGATAAACTTTCAAAAGTAACTCAACTAAAAGGGTAATCTCGTGGAATGGTCTATATAATTTATAACCCTACAGATAATTTTATAAATACATCTAGCAAGTTATATTTCCAACAAAGACAAAGAAAGCAGATGTAGAAGTAATATTGGATGTAGTTGCTGTGATTAGTCAACTTTATCAGGACCTCTTATCACCCAACAATAACTAATATCTAAAAAAAAGTATCTAAAATCAGTTCTCTCCAGAGCAATGTAGATGTGAATATAGTAAAATTAGTTGACCCTCAAACTCAATCTATTTTCCATTTTTATAAAAATTGGAGATCAATGAAAAGGACAATAAAAGGCTACCCAGACTATGGTTAACTCTTAAAAATAGTAGGCCTAAAGATGGAAATACAATGATAGTACCTGTCTCCCATTACAACAGATAGTTATTTAAAAAATGACTTGATACTTAATTAATTCTATTATATCTTTAGTGTAAAACTGTTTTAAGTGTAACTATGAATTATTATTAATTGACATAGTGTCCACTACAATTCAAACTCCATTCGTCCTCAGCCGACGCCATTACTAGATTTTGTTTATGTCGTCTGTCAACAGCGCTTTATTTGTCAGTTTAACCAAAGGCTTATAAAATATTCACGAAACCCTTTGTAACATTTATAATAAAAGGATTATGGCAACTCGAGATGTACAGTGGAATCTTCTATAAATTGGGCTGGTTAGAAAACGACCTGTGTGTTATGTTTAGTATATAAAGGGGTTCCAGTGTCAGAGGGCAATCTTTCCACCACTGAGCGACCTTGCCTCATGGGCGTTACTAAGTTACGCCGTCAAGTGTTAAACTACCACAACAGTGTTTAGTTGAAAAAAATAACTGTACCGAACTCTAAAAATTTGGTTAAATGATATTTATTGTTTGCATTATTATTTATTGTGTTATTTATATTGTTAATTGTTATCTGAATTCTAAATAATGATTTAATTTACTCGTACTAAGCTTGGTTCGTTGGTGTTAATCAAACCAACCAATGGTCACTGCTGCTAATAACCTAAAATAGGCGGAGTATTGACACGGTAACCAGTTACCGTGGGTAACTATTACCGCCACCGGAACGCGGCCTACCGCTCTGGTTGTAATGACAACTTTTCAATAGAATTGCTCAGTGTGGAAAGAGTAGTTTTCTGTCTCACTTGCACCGCTCTCAGGGACGTAGCCATAAATTAAAGAAGAGGGGTGGGGTCCACATGAAAATTTTGATTTGAACACCCAAAGTTTAAGAGTATGTAAAAAGTAATATCAAAACATACAAACCACATAATTATTTTTATAATCCATAAATATCCATCTTAACAGTTATTTTATTACATTATGTCAATTCAGCATTACAGGAATGGAAAAATGACGTTTGAAAAATATCATAATAAAATTAAATTCTTGTTATTCGGTTTAAATCAACATAAAATAATTTGGTTATTTAAAATCAAATATCCTTTATTTTAACAGTACTTTACTGCATAAATGCGTCAATACAATGGTAAATGCAATGGTAACAAACGTTATTCCTAACATTAAAATTACCAAAGATATACTCTAATCGTATCATGGAATGAACTAAACATTATGAATCTGACTGGCACGTCAGGAATTCCTCAATACTATAGAAGCAATGCGACACCAAATAGCTCTTTACCCTTTTAGAAAATATATTCACTTCACGTTCTGCTTTCAGTGAGGCTAGCAAAGCTAGTTTTAGGTATTTATGCAGTTTCTTGCCACTAAACAAATTTAGAACATTTTGCTTGAAATGGGTCTAGAATTGGCTGTATTTTCACCGAGATATGCTTTTTATTCCGCGGAAATAACGTATTTTACAGAAACATTCTAAAAAAACAATGTCACAACTTTTAGTATTTTTGTCATATTGCCGTTAATTTTAATGGTATTTTAATCGTCTTTTTTATTTAGATGTGTTTTTTGCGCTGAATATAAATTTGGTCTATTACAACTATTTCTCGAGATACATCGGAAAATCTACTATCGCGGCGAATCACGATTAGCGGCCATTACGCGATCATCATATACAATAACTATTAATCACAAAAACCGAATTCACCTATATTCCCGCCGGAGTGACGGCCGGTAGGCCGTAACGGAAGACAAAGACTCGAATTTAACGCAAATTACAAATTTTTTGAGAAAATAGACAATTAGGATAAGTTAGGTATTGTTTGTTTATGTCAGTAAAATATACATTTTCGGGCTTAAGAAATCATTTTACTACAAAACCAGTTATATATTTGTATTCAGCAAAAAAAAAAGAAAAGAAAAGAAAAAACGAGAAATAAAAATTAAAGTTGCTGAAAAATAATGATTTTTTTTAAAGTTGGTTTTTTCACTATCAGATAAAAAACTAGTTTTTCGATTTTTCGGTAAAAAAACGCGTTTTTAAATCAAGCTCCTCAAGAGATATAAACTCATATTTCACGACCTTTTCAACAAGAAATCGTATTTTCAGAGGTGGCAAGAAAGTGCATAATTACCTAGTTTTATTCCGTTAAATAATAGATGTTGTTCGAAGAAGTGCGTTTTATGTGGAAGAGTTATCGTGTAAATACCTGATCTGATATCATATTTGTGTTCGGGTTTGTTTGTTTTATAATGATGAACATTACTATGCACAAATAGGAGGACACTGCGGATGTAAATTGATGGAAACTTAAGTATGTTACTGTACATTACGTAAAGTTGTTACACGAGCTGATTTAAGTGCGTCAGGAATAATACGAAAAGCCAAAGATGCATTAAACTGATGACAAAATGCAGCTACCAATAATCGACTACTGTACTTCAGAACTTTAGGAGGAATCTCATCCGGACCCCAGCCTTTGTCCATATCAAGCCTGACCAGATGTTCCAAAACTTTGGATGTACTAAAACTCAGAGATAATGAATTACCAAGGTAGTCATAACTGTCAGGAATGAGAGCTTCTCATGGCTTTGTTTATACTGATGATAAATAATTCATTAAAAACTCACACATCTCTTTAGGATTATCCACGACAGAGTTGTTGTAGACAAAAACATATATGTATGGATAAAGTTCCTCTGAGTTAGTTAACGTGGCTCCAAAAAAACGAAGATTCCTAGGAATACCTGTTCAACTCTCCCCAGGTACTGGCGGCAATCTCGTTGTGCAGAAATCTTGCCCTGGGCCCTTCAGTGTGAAAAACGGTGATAGTTGGAAGACGTTGACTACTATACGTTTTTCAGATTCAGAGGAAACCACCTCGGACAAGAAGAAATACCAACTCGTGAGTTTCGGTGAGTTTGTCTGAACTGAATGGAATAACTGACAGACATTTTTCAGTTGCATCATTAACGTTAGGAGGGCTTGTGATAGAGGTAAAGTCAACATTAGAGAGAGAGAACTATGGACTGCTTGTAGATTACATTTTTTCTCATCACAATATATAGCATTTTGAGTACTGTATTCTGGTTTATTCTTCACATTGCAAAGTAGACTAATAGAAAGGGGAGGGTGATGTTTACTTTCAACAGGTAAACGAAATCTCTTTTAAGAGACAAAACGGTGCTTCTGTCTGAACAAAACACTAAATCAAACATGACATCTATCTCATTTTACACACGGTTAACTTTCTGAAGCTCAAATATCTCCAATATGATTCAAGATTAACGATTTTATTGTTGTAACATACATGATATGTATACCATTGCTAATGTAAAGTTAAGTTACAAGCTTAACTTAATGTGTCAATTACTTCATAACATTCTTCTATCTTGTACAGTCGAACTCTAATTAATAAGGTTTTCAACTTATTTTTAAAAAGATCATAAGGCAGATTCGTTATTTTAACAGGTAAAGCATTGTACATACATATATACTGTATATATATATATATATATATATATATATATATATATATATATATATATACATATATACTGTATATATATATATATATATATATATATATATATATATATATATATACAGTATATCTATATATATGTATATATATATATGTATATATATATATATATGTCTCTTTGGAAATCAACACAGTATTTAAAACGTACAAAACAAACCAATCCTCCAGTTAGAAAAGAAGACGGAAGCTGGGCAAAAAGTGTTAAAGAAAAACTGGCATTGTTTTCCCGGTACTTCTCAAATGTTTTCAAGCCTTATCCACACTATACAGGTGTTGATGATAGTGAAATTACTGAATACCTGGATTCACCCGTACAATTGGACTTACCAATCAAATCATTCCGACCTTCAGAAGTAAAGAATGCTATAGATGGTCTTCGACCTCACAAGTCTCCAGGATTCGACCTTGTTAGTGGAGAGGTTTTTAAGAACTTGCCAAGACAGGGAATAATTATGCTCACATACATATTCAACGCAATCATAAGACTAGAAGTTTTCCCTGTCCAATGGAAGTAGCTCTGTTGGTGGTTGTGCCTAAACCAAAAAAAAAACCTTAACTGAAGTGACTTCGTATAGGCCTATAAGTCTACTACCAACACCGTAGTACAAATGACATTCGTTTGGTTCCTGAACATCAATTTGGTTTCCAAAGAAATCACTCAGCTATTAAGTTATTCGAAATTCATTGGGAACAAAATAATACTGTTCTTCTGCATTTCTAGACGTGTCTCATGCTCTTGACAAGGTCTGTTGTACAAATTAAAAAGCTTCCGCACACTTTACAACGTAATAACATCTTTTCTTTCAAATAGGCAATTTCAAATCAATCTTCAACATTTAAATTCAGATTTATTACCTATATGTGCTGGTGTTCCTCAAGGTAGCGTCCTTGGCCATTACTTTACATCCATACTTGGGAAAGTTAATAATTTTTTTTTAACTAAATAAAGTTAAAGTTAATACTCTAAAAAAGTAACTAATTAAAGTTAAAGAAACTAACTGATTAAAGTTAAATGATTAGAAAATTAACTGAAATTTAAAGTTAAAAGTTAGTTTTGGTACAGTAAAATATACATAACAAATACTTAACCTGTATTATGTTTTATTATTTATAATATCTTAGATAAATAGGCATATTTATAATACATTACTATACAATACTATTAATTAGACTATAGCAACTTCTACAGTAATTTTTGTTATATAACTGTCCAAAATGTTGAAAATTAAATATTTAATTTAATTTCTAAAATTACTAACAAAAACTGACCTAAGTCTTTGAAATTAAAGTTTTACATTTTTAAGCTATACTTTAAAAAATCAATAACTATCTTACAGGAAATTCACGACAACTAAACATTTTTTTAATTAGCGCAGATAATAAGAAAGGCCAAATAATATCGTAACATGTTGACTCCAGTTGATTTTTATCAGGCTGGAGATGATAAGGAAGAGTCACTGATAAGAAAGTATGGGGATTAGCGGTAAACAAAAACTGAACAAAATATACTCACTCTATATGTGAGTGAAAGCAGATCTATTCATACTATTTTCGATAAGCAATTACGTTTATTAGATGTAAAAGAATTTGCCATTCTGAGTGCATGTTTTATTCTTATTGAAATCAGTTAATTAAACATTATGAAAACTATCTAAATCATTTAAAAAATACAAAACTAATTACCATTGATAATATTATTAATATTAAAAATAGTATTATCATTATCTTTTCTTTTCGACGGTGCCAATAGCAAAATAATGAAAACAGAACGAAATATAGCAATTGTTACTTGAAATATGTTCTGCAATCTTGAAGATAGTTCATTCTGTTGCGTGGTATCATATAATGGATTGATTTTACCTAATAAGCCTAATTTAAAATAAAGTAAACGTTTGAGGAAATGTTGGTTTGATTCAAGGTTAGTGTATAGGAGGTTGCCTCGAACGAGTGCGCACGCCTGTCGCGCATCACGTCATCATCCGACCTCGCTGCCGTACCACCGTCTTGACTGCCACTCACGGTAGGAACCTTGCGCCATGCTGTAGCTGTACTTTAACCTAACCTGAACAAAGTTTTTTGTGTTTTTTTCTAGTATTTTGACAGTTTATTTTGGTGTTTAGTGTTTGTGAAATGCCTGGAGAACGCTGTGCAGTAGCAGTTTGCAACAACAGCCGTGTAAAAACGCGTGAGTTAAATGTCAATGGGAATAAAATACTCTACCACAGATTTCCTAAGGATGATTTGCTTTGTAAACAATGGGTACAACGTTGTAAAAGAGCTGACAAAACTTTCAATCCACGAACATCGGTTATTTGCTCAGATCACTTTACTCCGAATGATTACGATCGTGATTTAAAGGCAGAGTTTTTAAATTTGCCTCCGAAACGGACACTTAAGCCTACTGCTGTCCCGTCTGTAAATATTTGTAGCAGTAATCAAAATACTGTGTTTGATGTTCAAATTGTAAATAATGATAGGGAAGCCCGTTTAAAATATAGGGAAGATAAAAAAATTGTAAATAATCTTTTATGTTCAGAAGAATTTAGGCCTATAAATAATAACACTGAGCCTACTATGTCTGGTGATAATAAAGACAAAACAGAACTTGAGAACACTAAAATAGAAAACGATGCGTTAAAGGAAATGGTTGTTTTGCTAGAAAGTAAAATAGCTATGGATGCAACGCATATAAATAAGCTGAGAAAAGAGAACAATTACTTAAAAAGAAGAGTAAATAAAATGAATCAAAAATATAGAAACAGGCATAAAGTTTTAAGCTCCATTTTCACTAAAAACCAAATTGCACTCATTTTGGGTATGAAAAAGCGCGTTTCTTGGAGCAGTGAAGAAATTTCACTGGCCTTCACACTTAGATACTTAAGTAAACGTTGTTTTTTATTCCTTAAAAGAAAAATGAAAATACCTTTGCCAAGTTTATCTACTCTGCAACGCTGGGCTTCTCAGTTTGAAATGAACGAAGGCTTGTTGGATTCTGTGTTTAAATATCTCAATATTGCTAAACCAACGTTCAAAGATCACGAACGAATAGTTGTTTTGCAGTACGATGAGATAAAGATTAAAAGAACCCTGGAATATGATAGCAAAAACGATCGAATAATTGGGCCGCATTCCAACATGCAAGTAATATCTGCCCGAGGTTTGTGGAAGTGGAAACAACCGCTGTATGTCAACTTTGACACTCAAGTCACTAAAGAAATTCTTCTATATGTTGTTGATAAACTGAAACAGGCAGGGTATACTGTCAAAGCTTGTGTAAGTGACATGGGGGGTGGAAATGTCGGATTGTGGAAGAAATTGAATATTTCTACTGAAAAAACACACTTTACCACTCCAAATGGTGATAGCATATATTTTTTTGCTGACGCACCACACCTATTAAAACTTATTCGTAACTGGTTCTTGGACACTGGTTTTATTTTATCGGATGGGCGAATAGTAAACAAAATCCCTGTAGCAACTATTATTAAATTAGAACAGAACAATGATTTGAAAATATGCCATAGGTTAACAGAAAACCACTTGACAGTTCGAAAAACACAAAGCCAAAATGTAAGGAAAGCTGCTGAGTTACTTTCCCATACCACCGCAACTGCCTTAAAACATTACCTGAAAGATGACGAGGAGGGCAACAGCACAAGTGACTTCATAGAAACTGTTAATCGGTGGTTCGACTTGTTAAACTCTTACATTCCAAGACAGTTCGGTGAACCTTCTCAAAGAGCGTACGGCCAAGACTTGGAAAATCAAGATGCCTTATTGACTGAGTTTGAAAATTTGATGAGAACAATGAGATGCATTGGAAAAGAAACTTTACAACTTTTTCAAAAAGGTTGCATTATTTCAACCATTTCGTTAAAAGAACTGTTGAAAGACTTGCAAACAAAATACGGAATGGAGTATATCTTGACCCACAGACTTAATCAAGATTGCCTAGAAAACTTCTTTTCGCCAATAAGAACCAGAGAGGGTTTAAATGACCATCTAACAGCGTTAGAAGCCATTTATAGGTTAAGGATGATAACGTTAGGAAAAACCCAGGGCCTCCTTCAAAGTAATACAAACACCATGAACAAAGATGACTCAGAGACTATAATTAGTCAAATGTTGAAAAAAATTGGAGTTGATGTTCAGGTAAATGCAGAACAAGGTAATGAAAATATTACTCTTGATTGCACAGCTAGCGATCCTGATCCTGACGTGCCATTAAAACAAATTGGCACAGAAGCGTATTCCACAGAGGATGACGCATTAGCGTATTTAGCTGGGTGGGTGGCAATGAAACACAAAAATGACTACCCATATTTAGCAGACAACAGCTTTAAAGACAAAGTCATTCCATTTTCCATTAAAAAAAAAAAAAAAATCAAATGAGTCATGGCTGACACACTTATCTTATGGTGGCCTGATCATCTGTACATATGGTGCCACCCATCGTCTGAGTGGCTTCATCAGGCAAGAGTGATAGACTCGGAATTCCTGTCGTTCCATGGGAACAACATATTCAAAGGAAAAGGTAAATCAGTTTAGATCACATATTATATGCAGGATCATCGAATAAAAATGCCAATATTTAAATCCAACAATTTAAAAAACTGTTATAAAACAACTTACAATTAGAGGTGGTTTAATGGTTTTGATCTTAAAATGTGCAGAAAAAGATAGTTTTCCGTTCCTTTATTCTTTATTTAACGGATCAACCATATTTTAAATACATAATAGTATAATAGAAGATATTGTTCATAATTTAACAATATTATAAAAATATAAATAATTGTATCAAGATGACAACCTAAGTAAGTATCATGTTTCGATGTGTGCACCGTTCGCCGCTCTGCAGATGTCTAGTCTGTAGTCGATTTCTTGCCACGTTCATGCAATTTTTGCATTTTGCATACTTTTAATGACCCTGAGCGACGAACTGTTCACACATCAAAACGTACTAAATTAAATATATATATATATTTTCCCGCACACTTTAAGATTAAAACCATTGAAATAGCTGTAACAGTTTCTTTATAACAGTAATTTTAAATGTTGGAATTATTTTGAAGGACTCTTTTTAAACGTGCCTATATATAGTTTATAAACTTACAGTATTGTAAATAAATTATGCAAAATATCCGAGCTGATCTTAATGTTTTAAAAGCTTACTTTTATAAATATTAACATTTATAAAATATTTGTTGCCACTATTTTACAGACATAATTAGTAGTATAGAAATAGCGGTTGAGGTCCAACCTTGGACTTTGTACCCGACCTTATCAGCAAGGTTGCCGACCTTATCACCACGTGTTGACCCCAGAGGTCAACTTTACTATTGTTTACTACTAAGGTCGTTGACCTTTCATTGATAATCACCACGTGTTAACCTTGAAGGTCAAGTTTACTACGAGCACGTGGACCCCCCGCAACGTTGTCCTAGGTCAGTGTTGTTTTGGTGTGACGTCACGCCGTTTTCGCGCTCTTTTCTGACGTCACGACGCCGTATTTATTAAATTAATTGTATTTATTTAATGCTGTGGCAAAAAGTGTCGGTGGTCGGTGCCGGGATCGATCTGAGAACCTTCCGTTTGTGAGATGGAGTCGAATCCACTGAGACACAGTGACACACCCGAGAGGGTAACGTAAGTAGCGGCAGAAGAACGTGTGTGGCTTCGTTCGCTTCGCTCGAACCACGTTATACTATATGAAATGTATTTTAAATTCGTATTTAATATAGTATTAATTCGTTCAGACGTAAAAAAAAAATCTGTTGGTTTGTCATCTGCTCAGCTGATGTGATGCCATATGAAAGATGCAAAAAATCTGTTTTTCTTTATACTATATAAAATGTACCAAATAATTTTTCGCAGTGTTACCAACTCACACGATTAATTGCATTATACTATATAAAATATATGTCAGTGCTACCAACTCACACGATTTATTACATTATACTATAATAAATACATATACGATTATTAAATTATACTATATTAAATACAAACGCGTTTTTCGTTGTTACAGTAATATTATTTTAATTCTTTATCCTTTTATATCCTTTTCGGTTGCGAATAAATACGTTAAAACGGTCGTCAAGTATTAGGAGAACAGAACTTGGTAAGATCTCTGAACTCGGCCGTCGATATCATGAGCGCGCTATCATATCGCTTGACCCTAGTGTCAGGCGGCGCGCACTTTATCAGCCCGCACGACTTTTCTTGGCAACAATTACGGTTCCTCTTCACTTCTGCTAGCCTAATACTCTATTTATTTTAAAACCTCTAAAATCATTCACCTGGGCTAAACAAGGTATAATATGTTTAAATAAAATTAATTGAAGGATTGTTCTTAACCAGTCAACGTCTTTTTTCCCCTGATTTAATTCAATAAAGAGTATTTACATTATAGTACCTACATATAGTAGATGATATTCATATAATAATTAATATTTATATTCTCGAAAACTCTATGAAAAAGGTTATGCTTTAATTAAAGTGTATTTTTTTCTTGTTACACAGTATACAGTATTAATTTGAATCATAATAGTAATATTTGTATTTTATATAGTATTAATTTGTTCTGATCGTTTAACAAATGAACCAGAGGGGAATTTTTCTTGTTGTTGTATAGTTTTTCATAACAGCTGATTTTTTGTACAACAGCTGATGTGTCTTCTGCTACCATAGAACTCTTTGTATATGAGAGAATTTTCTAAGTCTAATTTTGCTGATGCAATATTTCATCATCTGTACTTTGAGTTTGGATCTTGACCACCACGCGGCCTAACACGTGTGCACGCGGTCGGACACATGTTCAATTGACGTCATTTACTGAGTATAAATAGACCAAGATTTCAAGCATGCAGCATCTGCAGTTGTTTCAAGCTCTAGAGACCAACGGCCCCAACGTCTATCCGGAACCTCTAGACTTGAACAACCTGATCATTGGCTGTAGCAGATATTGAATCTGGTGAGTAAAGGATATATATTTCCCAATTTATTAGCATTATTAGTTATGAACAGTAACTATTTTATACATTCTCTAACATCATTTTCAATTAATATTTTAGCAAAATAATCATTATACTTTTAATTAGAACTAATATTTTAAAATTTATTTACAGATATTTCTTTAACTAAATTATTTAACAACACATTTTAATAATACCAATAATGCGTTAGTATTATAAAATGCTTGGAGAATACAAATTATTTCATTTATGTAAAAAATTATATTTATGATTTTAAACAATATTTTAACATTAATTGCATGACATTATTTCTTAAACCTAATTACAGTTGTGTTTTATTTATTTTTTTTTTCAACCATACAACTAATTTAACTAAATTAATTCATACTATATGTTCTAGTAAATGATTATAATTTGAATTTCTTAAATCATCTACCACATTATTCAATTTTATTATTATTCAAAGACGCGTTTATGAAACATTAGTTTGTGGAATTATATTGTATATTTGGTAATGTATGAACTAAAAGATATTGTACACTAACCTTTTTAAATCATTGTTGAACAGACTAGTTATTAAAGGTAACCATTTTATATATTTAACATCAATATTTTAGTAAAAAAGATTTAAATTTGCTTTACAAATGTTTAAATAATGTTTACATCAAAGACTACAGTTAAATATTTCATACCCTATTTCTATTAAATTGATTAAGTATGTTTTTTAATACTTTGTTGATTTATCATTATTATAGTAAGTTAAAATTTATAAATATTATAAATTATGAGATGTTTGTGGGAGATAGCCCCATCTAAAGGTTTTTGTTATTTGATACGCACTAAAGTTTTGTATACAATTTTTTTGAATTTGTATTGGTTTAAATTAGGATTTATTGTGTTTGAGAATATTCAGATATTTCATTTTTTTTATTTTTTTTTTTTATTTTAAGATTTAAATTAATATTATAAACTTTGCTGTTTAGACAAGTAATATGTGATTGGATATTTTAAACAAATGATATATGTAAAATAACTTATGATTTATTACAAAGTAAGAAGTATTTCTTATTATATTTCAGTTTTTTCCTCATATCTCTTTCTCTCAACTCAGTCTTGCTTCGAGGCTAAAGTAAGTCAACAACTAACTTATTGATTCTTTTTTCATTATAATAAATAAAATCTTTAACTAATGTAAACATGTTTCAGGTTGAAAAAGCATTAACTATGTAAACATTAAAAAATGTTGATGTTATGTTTTAGGTGTTCTGCCTTCTGCAGTCTGTGTATCTACCTCTTTCTCTCAACTCAGTCTTGCTTCTTAGCCACTACATGTCTTTAGAAAACATCGGCCAAAGTAATTCACCATTTTCAATGTTTTTTTTTTATTTTATATTTTTTATTCTAATTATTCTGATATACCATTTGAAATAAATAAGGCAGATAGGATGACACAACTAATATGTGAAAAAAAAGTCAAGCCTATAATAAAAGAATTGCATGATCCATAGTCAAATACTAGTAGAGGAGACACCCCTATGGAAGATGGAGGTTTGTTGTAATGTCTTCAAATTACTTATATATATATATATATATATATATATATATATATATATATATATATATATATATATATATATATATATATATATATATATATTAAATCAATTAAATAACAGATTATTTTATTGTTTGTTAAAAATAGTTTTATAATTTATTACTTCTTTATGTATAGGTATGGAGAGCATCCACCTTACATCAATTTTGTCTTCTGATTTGATGTCCACTGAATCTTCTCAGAAGCAAACCATGACACAACCTCCATCTTCTTCAGGCAATAAAAGAACGTCGAGAGGAAAAAATAAATTAAGTACCATAACCGCAAGTACTATAACACATAATTCATCTTTAACTCAAAGTAATGAAAGTTCTTACACCTTGAAAGGGGTTATAGAGATTTTAATATTGCTTGGATTGAACTCAGTTTCTCTTTGGGAAAAGACTCTTTATGCAATACGCACAGGTGTGTCTGACTTAATGAATTCAGAAGTTACAAGTATGTACTTTCAATTAAAACTAGCCTCCAATGCAATTGGTTCAGGTGTTGCTATGTCGGGAGATTTGTCACAACATAAGTTAGACTATATGAACGAAGTAGAGAGGGAATATGAAGAACTGATCGAATATACCGAACCCCTATTTGAAGTGTACAATAAAACCAGGTATTCGATTGAGTCGGTAAAATAGCTTCATGATCTCGTTAACAAGTCAATGAATAAGAATAAAGAGCAGGTAAAAAAAGTAGCAGACACCGATGAAGATGATGTAATTTATTTGTTTGGACTAGGTGTTGGGAAAAAGTGTAAAGGAACTACACTGATAAGTCAACAGGTTGCTATGAGAAACGAAGATACTGTGAGAAAATGTACTACTCCTGGAGAAGAGGGTCGGTATTTATTAAAAATTGAGATAACAGATTGTGAAGACCTGAAAGGAATTACACAAGACCGGTACTGGACGAAGATTTCAAAGAAGGTTGTGTTTTTAGTAAATGATGATAATGATCCTGCGTTTGAGAAACTCAATGAGGTATGGACTGAACAGGCCAAACGAATTTTAAATATTAAAGATGCGAAGAAGACTGAATATGATGATGACAGTGAGGACAAACCTAGAAAGAGGGCAAAGTTTTCCCGTTAATATATTTATAAATAAGTTTGTTCATTTAATATTTTAAGACTTTATTCTTTATTTACAGATGGATCATCATTTGCCTTTTAAAAAACGTAGATTGATAACAGTGGAACCAATGGAAACAGACGAAATTCCAAGCACATCTAGATGCATTACTACAACTAATACTGGTGAAAATGAGGATAAAAATGACGAAGAAGATGATATGATAAACACATTTGAAGACAACGTAACAGTAAAAAATCCTAGGGGTAAAACTAACCGTCTTAATGCAACAACAGTATTAGATACATTTGTAGAAATAGAAACAGCATTTCGTGGAAATTTAAAGACATTCTTTCTCAAAAACTCTTCCTCTTCAGTTAAAGATATTTGTTTATTGTTAACTTTACATAAAGATAAATTTATTCAAGTCATTCAACAGCAATTAAATATTTTGAATGCAATAAAATTTAATAATTGGGTAGAAAGCACTTATATTAAGCATACTACAAATGAAATTCAAGACAGAGCATTTAAAACTAAAAACATACCAGTATTGTTAGATACAAATTAAGATAGTATTCTCAATGAATTGTTTACTAAAATATGTACTGAGGAGACTGAGTATGAAGGCCGAGGTAGTGGATGGAGCCTGTTAAGAGTAGATGGAATTATGATCCGTATAAGTAAATATCGTCCTTTAGGAGGTAGCACTTATTTGCCTTTTCCTCAGAAAATTGTAGATAAAAAGACAGTTGTAAATCCAGTAAACGCAGACGAGTTTTGTTTTAAGTGGGCGATTTTATGTCATTTCGTTAAAGGTAAGGACAGACATATAATTGGTTACAGATATGACAATGTTATCGACAAGTTCAATTTTGATGGGATAGACTTCCCTACACCCTTGAAAGACATTAATAAATTTGAAAGATTAAATCCTGATGTTAGTGTGAATGTGTATGGACTAAATGAACTAACTGAAATATATCCCCTTAGAGTTTGTGACAGTGAACTAAACACACACATTGATCTTCTTTTGATAACAAATAATGAGGGTAATAGTCATTATTGTTACATATCAGATTTTAGTAAATTGGTTAGATCACAAATTACTAAACACGATAAAAAAGCAGAATTTTGTAAAAGATGTTTAACGAAATTTCAGGGACCTACAATGCTTGAGAAATTAACTGAACACAAAAAGATCTGTAAACAAAATAAGCCTGTGCGCGCAGTAATGCCTGAGATTGATGATGAAAAACAATCCATATTAAAATTTAAAAATTTCCAAAACATGTTCCGATTACCAATTGTTTTTTATGCAGATTTTGAATGCTTGTTGAAACCTGAAAATCGTCAAACATCTAAATACACGTTTGTAAATAATGTCCATGAGCCTATGAGCTTTTGTGTATATGTAGTTTATTGTGATGATTTAGCACATTGTGTTAAACAAGTTTTACCTAGAGAACCTTATTTATATAGAGGTACAGACGCAGCCAAATGTTTTATGACGTATATAGTTGATTTGGTGAACACAATAGGTATAACTTTAGAGCAGAATAATTATCCAATGATACCGTTAACAGTTGATGAAGATAGAAGGGTAGAGTCAACAACAAACTGTAAAATGTGTAATAAATTCTTTTCATCTACTGTTAAACGCCATAGAGATCACTGTCATTTGACTGGTCGTTTTAGAGCTGTACTTTGTAAGACCTGTAATTTTAGGAGACAAGAACAAAAAAACATTCCAATATTTATTCATGGTAGTTCTAATTATGATTCACACTTCATAGTTAGACAACTTGGATTCGATAAAAGACGAGTTACTGTCATTCCTAATTCATCCGAGAAATATATTACGTTCTCAAAACAAACATCAAGTGGAATAAACATCCGATTTATTGACACATTCAAAATTATGAATTCTAATTTAGCCACACTTGTAAAAAATTTACCTAGTGATAAATTTAAACATATCAAATTGTTTTTTCCTGTTGAAGATCTGCCACTAGTTACACGCAAAGGTGTATATCCCTACGAATATACATCTTCCTGGTCAAAGTTAAATGAAACCCAATTGCCTGCAAAAGAAAGTTTTAAAAATACTCTTTTAAATGCCGACATTTCGGATGCAGATTATCAACATGCACCTGATGTTTGGCATCATTTTATTATAAACACTTTAGGTGAATATAGTGACCTTTATTTGAAATTGGATGTTTTATTATTATGTGATGTTTTTGAAAAATTCAGGGATTTGTGCTTGAACAGCTATGGTTTGGATTGTGCACATTATCTGACATTGCCCAGCTTCACTTTTGATGCTATGCTTAAGCACACTAATGTAGAACTAGAATTGTTAAGTGACTACAATATGTACTTGTTTATAGAGAGTGGAATCAGAGGTGGTATTACATCATGTATTAAGAGAAATGCAGTGGCTAACAATCCTTACATGGAGGACAAATATAAGCCTGAGGTAGAGCATTCTTACATAATGTACCTAGATTGTAATAACCTGTATGGCTGGGCAATGGCACAACCCTTGCCTTTAAATAATTTTAAGTGGTATAAAGGTAACTTAAACAAATTTAACGTTATGAATGTACCTAATGATTCTTCTGTTGGCTATATCCTAGAAGTTGATGTATACTATCCAATTTCATGTCACGACAAGCACAATGACCTTCCTTTTTTACCTATAAGTCAATGTCCACCTAATAGTAAACGACAAAAATTACTTACTACACTTGAACCTAAAATAAGATACATCTGTCATTATGTGAATTTAAGACAAGCGTTAGAAAATGGTCTTGTTATAAGTAAAATCCATAGAATAATACAATTCAATCAGTCGCCTTGGTTAAAATGTTACATTGATCTCAACACTGAGAGACGACAAAGAGCTCAAAATACTTTTGAGAAGGATTTTTATAAACTGTTAAATAACAGTATGTTTGGCAAGACCATTGAAAATATTAGAAAAAGATTAAATTTAGAATTAGTTGTATCTGATAAAAGACTTAACAGGTTAATAAATAAACCCACATATTTAGACAGAACCATATATGATGAATCATTAAGTTTAGTAGAATGTTCTCGAGAGGCAATCTACTTCGACAAACCAATTTATGTAGGGTTGGTCTGTATTAGAACTAAGCAAGACAAAGATGTACGAATTCCACTACAATATTATGTTGCCTAAGTATGAATCTAAAATTACATTCTGTACATGGATACAGATGCGTTTTTTTATGAAATTTTTACTAATGACTTTTATAAAGATGTAAGTGAAGATGTAGATTTTATGTCATTTTTTGATACGTCAGATTATCCAACACAACATATGTGTTACAGTTCTGCCAATAAAAAGGTTTTAGGTAAGTTTAAGGACGAGTGTAATAGTGTTGTTATTGAAGAGTTTATAGGATTAAGACCGAAATTATACTGTTTCAAAACTATTCTTCCATTGAACGATTGTGAAAGCAAGAGAGAACCAACGGTTCAAAAAAGTGTAAAGGTATCACAAAAAATGTTGTTGAAAATTATATTTTGTTCGATGATTACAAATCATGTCTAAAGAACGGTGGCTGTATTAGAAAAGAAATAAAATTATTTAGATCTACAAAACATATAATTAAAACAATAACTTGTAATAAAGTGGCTTTAAGCAATAAGGACGATAAGAGGATCATTAGCAAAAATGGCGTCAATACTATTGCTTATGGCCACTTTAAGTCTTTATGTACAGAAGATGATAGTGATGATGATAATGATGATGATGATGATCTGTAAATAGTATTAGGCTTATTGTATGATCTGTCTGTAAATAGAATTAGTTTACAAAAAATAAATAATTTGCTTATACCTATTTATTCGTTCATTATTAATTACCCTTCTTGTTCTAAGGTTCAAGTACATTACTTATAAAAAGACAATAATTTTTTTTTTATAAAGACATATATTTATTTCAAATAATCTTTTTTACAATGCCAGACAATGGTGTATATTGGACTAATGCATCATGAATGATCAGACAATACGCCGTTGTATCCTTTGGTATATCGGTAGTTGTTTGAATCTCGATGCGAACATCCAATGATCCAGTCTTTAAAGTCTCAACTTGTTTTGAACAATCAATTACTATTAAAGGTGTCTTCTCTTGAAAAGTCATTTTATCCAAACAAGGTTGATCATCACCACCTATGTAATATGATGATTGAAATCTTGAATACATATCATATAAAATTGATTTATTTCCATTTAAATTATCATATGGATAGTACTTGCTGTTCAAGTACAGTTTTATATTATCCAAATTACAAAAATCAAAATGCGAAGCATTCTTATTTGCTTTGTCTTTACGATCAGTTTGAAAACCAATTATTACATATCTTGGCTTCTCCATCATGGATGATGTTTTGACTGTCCAAGTTAAAAACTTTGTAATTGGTAATGATGGGTACTCATGTAACTGCCATCTTCTGAATGGTATAGATATGGGCTGATCTCTTTCAGTCAAACGTAGAAGAGATAATTTCACTTCATCATCAACTCGAACATACGGCATTTTCCAAACAACTTTATTAAGTTGAATTTGAAAGTCAAATAAAGATGCAGCTGGTTGAAGCACAACATT
>JAQJVL010000424.1:749584-790224 GCA_035578905.1 Stictocephala bisonia | reverse complement strand
TTAAAATTTTTCATAAATTGGGTTAAGTAATAAAACATTTAACAGTTTATAAAAACCCCTTGTTGAAGGTAAGAAAAGTACCCTAGTCCACTTTCAGTGCAATCTGTTAAAATTGTCCTTATGTGTACTATTACAGAATATTACAATTTTTTAACCCAGCAATGATATAAGGATACAGTTATTTTGTACATTATTCTCTGTTGTGTTGGTCATAATGGTTGCACATTTGAACAGATGTTTTCTGTTTTGTCCAGTCCCATATAGTAAAAAGTGAAAGTTTACTAATTCTCACTAACTCAATGTAAATACAATAAACATATTTTATTGAACTAACTGAATTGCATTTATTGAATTGTATTTTATCAATTTACATGCTAATGTAAAATGTTGTTTTTCCAGGAATACACAATTGATTTTGGCTAGGCAGCCAGTAAAGAATATCTTTAAATATTATTTTGTCATAGTCTTCTTTTCCAGGTATTGTACCAGAACATGAAATACTAGTAGTTATGAACCTAAAGAAAACCATTCAATTAATATTGAAGGGAGTTTTACAGTTGGTAATGGAAATGAAAATGTAGAGGAAGCTGATGTTACAGAAAATAACGCTGAAGAATGTTTATTTGATATACAAAATTTATCATTTGTTATGATGGATGAAGACACAGATTTATCTTTTTCTGGGTTGGTCGAAGAAGCATTTGCACTTGAAGAAACACCTGAGAGTACACAAACAGCAAAAAAACCCAGGTTTTTTATATTTTATATTTTATATATACATATCCCCTTAATGGATCACAACAAAAAATGGCATTATTTGAAAATGGGAGTAAAATCAATGAAGAAATACAACTTGAATCTACATATAATATAGATTTTGTAGTTGATTTAGCTGATGGAACAGTACAAAGTACAGATAATGAAGTTGATATTAATATTGTTGATTTAGCTGATGGATTAGTAGAAGGTGCAGAGAATGAAGTCAATGCTGTTTTAGCTGATGGAACAGTACAAAGTACAGATAATGAAGTTGATATTAATATTGTTGATTTAGCTGATGGATTAGTAGAAGGTGCAGAGAATGAAGTTAGTGTTGTTTTAGCTGATGGAACAGTACAAAGTACAGATAATAAAGTTGATATTAATATTGTTGATTTAGCTGATGGATTAGTAGAAGGTGCAGAGAATGAAGTTATTGTTGTTTTAGCTGATGGAACAGTACAAAGTACAGACAATGAAGTTGATATTAATTTAGCTGATATAATGGTAGAAGGTAGAGGAAAACGAAATAGACGGTGATTCAGATAATGAAATAGTACGAGTCAAAGGTACAGAAGTTGACATTTTAAACAATGATAGGGAAGGTAGATCTAAAGAAGTGCAACAAAAGAAGACAAGAGGAATTGGCCCCTGGGTTAGAAAAAAAAAAAGGCAGGAGAGATCAGAAAAAAGAAAACTTGGACAAAGTTATATAAACTATAAAGGAAAAGTCATTAAAGAATGAGAAATGAAGAACTTACAAGATTGCAAAATGAAATGCGCTCAGAATCTGAACGGTGACATTAGGAAACAAATATTTAATGAGTATTGGGCTCTTGCTTCTAGAGACAGAAGAGTTCAGTATGTATGTGGACTAGTTGCAGTTGAGATCACAAAAACAACTAGAAAACGAAAAGAGGATTCTAACAAAACTAGTGAAGTAACATTTAGTTACAACTTTGAAGTTAATGGAAAACGACAAAAAGTATGTAAAAATTGTTTTATGAAAACATTAGATGAAACTAATAAATTTATTAGTACTTTATGTAACAAAATGAAATCTACTTCAGGACAACCGAGCTGGACAAAAGAGGACACCATACTCCGAGCAACAAAATTCAACAGGAAGCTATTGATGGTATTGTTAACCACATTAAATCTTTCCCAATTTATGAAAGTCATTATACCAGAAAAAACAAATGACAAAAAATATCTTCCCTCTCATCTAAATTTAACAAAAATGTATAGCTTATACTGTGACTCAACAGATGCACCAGTGTCAAGAGGGATTTATGAACGTGAATTTAATAAATTAAATTTACGCTTCAAACCAAGAAAAACTGACACATGCCATAAATGTGAAGTCTTTAAGATGAGGCTGCTTGCAACCGAAAATGAAGAGGAAAAGAAAGATATACTAGAAGCTCAAACTAAACATCATGAAGCAGCTGACTTGGCATACCAAGAAAAGGCTAAAGATAAGATAAAGTCCAAAGAAGACAACACAATAAAATGTTATGCATTTAATTTGCAGCAATGCCTACCCACGCCTTACCTCGAAACTTCTGTGTCGTTTTACAAAGGACTGTATTGGACTTACAATTTGTCATTTCACGACTTGGTTACAAATGAAGCCACATGTTATTTATGGCATGAGTCAGTTGCCAATAGAGGTGCAAATGAAATAGCTTCTTGTATCTACTAAGAAGTCATAAGCTTGCCAGATTCTGTAAAAACAGTTATTTTATACTCAGATACATGTGGAGGCCAAAATAAAAACTCCCATGTAGCAGCCATGTTTACTTATCTTCTACAAGTGAAGCCCACAATAAATGAGATACATCACAAGTTCCTTACACCAGGACACACCCATATGGAGTGTGATTCTGACCACCACAATTGAGAGACAAAAGAAAAAATCTCAACTCATTATTTCACATCCACATGACTGGGCTAACCTTATAAGAAGCACCAACAAAAAATTTAATGTTGTAGAAATGGAACAAAAAGACTTTTTTGATTTTGCTGCCCTCCTAAAAGGACCTCTAGTTTTGAGGAAAAAGAATGAGTCCGGTGAAAAGTTCCTCTGGAGAAATTGCCGTTGGCTTATGTATACCAACGATTTTGGAAAAATCTCATTTAAAACAACTCTTTCCCTAGCTGATGTCTTTCAAACTTATTCCCTTCAGAGAAGATTAAAAAAAGACCGCAATCTTTCCGTTTGTGAACTGAAACAAGCATACAGAGGCCCTCTGCCAATAGCTGCCGTGAAGAAAAATGATTTGTTGTCTTCTTAATGTCATTCCAGTGGTTTTTCCACAGTTTTTACAGAGATTTTAAGACTGCAAATATTTCAGACAATGATCCAGACCTGGGTGACAATGATCCTGACATTCAAGATCAATAAAACAGTCTATATCTGCTGTATAAGAACTTGCAGTAATTTTGAATAATGTGACAGTAAAGTTTTAATCATTTTTACAACATTTACCATAATTTTTATTTCAATTGCTTGTATACTGTAATTTTGTGTATAAATTTCCTAAATATTATTACTATAGTATGTATTTTTATTTCTCCAATTTAAAATAATTTTTTAGTAACAAACTCTACTAAAATTAATCAATTAGTAATGTGTTATTAGCCTAGGTCATAAAGGATTAAGTCATAAAGTATAGTAGCAAAAGGGCATAAGTCACAGTGTAATGGAGTTAAGTCAAAAGTCAAAAAGAGTTAAGTAAATATATTTTAATAAAATTTACATAAACTATTAAAAGTATTATTAAAGTTTGTAGTTAATAACTTTCTATAAGGAAAAATACCAAATTCAATAAAGAAACAGTGGTTGTAAGGAAGTAAACAAGTTTTGAAAGTGTCCGTTTTTTTAAATCCCTTCTCCTAAAAAGTAAGCAATGTCTGACTTAACTCCTTTTGGCCTAACATGAAAGAAATATCCTTAGGCATTTACGTTCTGAGACAACTGTTCGAATATTGCTAAACTGATGGCATATTATTGTTTGATCTAACCACACCTTTCATACGGATTGGCCTTGTGAGGTTGCGCTAACGTAAGTTTGTCCATAATATTTGTCAAAAAAAAAAAAAAAACCGCCAGAAATATTGCTAATCTGCAAAGGAGATATTCGTGTAGATCGGCATTTAAAAATCTGATGTTGTTCATACTTCTCTGCCTTTATATTTTGGAAACTTGTATAAGGCCACTGTTATGAGATGGTAGGTAGAGAACTACCTAACAGTAAGACACAGGACGGTATTTCATGAACGATTGTCTTCACAGGCAGGAGTTCAATTCGTCAACATTCTGTCAAACTCGATTAAAAATGTCTCGACGTGTAAAAATGCTTACAAGTTTATATCATACTAAGGGACACCCCTGCACGCTTAGCGTGCCAACCCCGACTCTCACTGCGCTCGATACACCTCAGCCTTCGGCCTTGGCATGTAACACAATATAAAAAATAGTAGATTAACTATATAACGTAAAATTACAATATTAAATTTAGTTACAGTATCTCACTCACACTAATTGCTTTGCCACCTATTTAGCCTATTTCAAGCGTGTTCATTTAATTTATTTTTGTTTAACAGCTGAATATAAAACTCATAGTAAAATATTAAAAATGCATCAATAGTATAATGTCAAAGATTCAAAATAGACATGTTTATTTATTTACAAAACAGATGTTATTAATTTACTAAAATCAACCCAATGTTATCCTTATGGAGCAATCTTTTATGGGTGGTTTCTACCCCTTATTAGTACTTTTTCAAGATGAAAATACTTTTGTTGTCCTATTTAAGACCTAAAGAAACAGTGTACAAAATTTCAGCTCTCTACCTACATGGGAAGTTGGAGAATTAGTGATGAGTGAGTGAGTCAGTCAGTCAGTGAGGGCTTTGCCTTTTATAGGTATAGATGATTAGCAGATTACGCAACAAAATTATCCCGAGCGAGGCTGAAGGAGAACATCTGAATAAATTAGGAAGTAATAAAAGTAATTATTGTGTATGAATGAATGTGACCTTTGTGTGTGTGAATGTTTAATTTTAATCAGCAAGCACTATTCAACTACTTGTGAACTGTCTCATGATATTATTATCAGGAAAGTGACAGATGAAATAATTGGATTTGTGACATTCAGTAGAGTTTTACAGTATAACAACCTAAGAAATATTAGATGAAAAGGAGAGAGAGTTCTTGAGGACTGAGACCAATATGGCATCACAGGCATATGTAGATCAGCATACATGAAACAAGTCAAGACAAGCATGTCTCAAAAATATTGTTTGACGAATTTTGGGCACTATCCCATAACAACGTGTACACGTATAATGTTAATTGCTTTGCGTCACAGGGAATCAAAAATAATTTAAGTCCAACAAGGTTCTTGTATAAAAAGACAAGCCTAAAAATACTAATATGACATATTGTTCTCCTCGCCTTATATTCCTCCATTATGAATTGATGTGATGTTAGATTACAGCATCCATACCTGATTAACCACTGATTGTATGGCATTCTCGAAACATTTTGTTTCTTTTCTTATTATTATTTATTATTAATGTATATACTATTACTAAGCTGCGAATGCCAACAATAATAATTTCAACAAAATAGCATTAATTTCTGAAATTCAATAAGTTATGGAATACATTAGTTTATGCATTTCAGTTGCATGGACATTGTACTACATAAGCACATTCATAAGTAAATAGAGCTACCACCTATTTATTTCATTTAATCTGGGCAGGCAGTTTATTTATTTATTACTTCCAACGGTACAACAGTGAGAATTAAATGCCAATAATCAACTCAAAATGCAAATTAAGGGTATTAAATTGTAACGTATAAAACTATATTATAGAACAACCCAATAACAGCAATAGCAAGAACCCACGTTAACAATAGAATAAGCGTATAAAAATAGAATACATAATAAATACATAGCTATAACAAAATCAGCAATAACTAGGACAATCACAGCAATAACAGTAACACACGACAACTGAATAACGAATAAGTATAAATAATGATATAAACAATATACATTATTTGTATACATTGTTTATTTACATAACTAGACAAAATAAACAAATTTATAGCTAGTTAACAAGCTGCATAATCTTCCACATAAAAAGGAAACAGTCCCATGGAAGAAGTCCACCCTCCCAGACACGATACTTCCAAGCCTCGGAAGTCTTGCCACTTCGTAGATGTAATGTATGCACTATGCAGGAATCTCCGGTTCAAAATTGACTGTGATCTCGGTCCAAAAGGCCAGGGCAATCAACCAATCCAATCATCTTGTGTCTGAAAAGAAATACAATATAGATGTTTCACCGATGATAAAGATTAATTAGGATGTTCTATTGAATCACTTACGATCGATTAGTGATATTACTAAACATATAATTTCATCAGATATTATATTATTGTTAGTTTATTTGCCCCATAATTTGTAATTATTCTAATTGTATATTGTTAAATTAATTTCAATCTTAAAATCATTGTTATTATAATTTTATATTAGATGTATGAATTACTTGTTTTTCGTATTATTATTTGAGTAACAAATTACCTTTAACAAACTTAATAGTACATGTCACAAATATAACTTACTATAGTTATATAGATACTATTCCCATCAAAATACAGTAGTTCTTAATACGCTTATTTCTTATTAGGCTAAATGGTAAACTTCAAGTCAAACTTATTTAATACTGTACAATCAAAGACCAACACATTTTTATTATGTATATATTGGAGTATACATAGTAAAATATATTGGAAAATAAAAATAAACTAAAAAAATCAAGCCTTGGATGAATAATTTTATTTGCATGAAAATAAAAATTAAGAATAAAATTTATCAAAAGTTAAAAATACATCCTTTTAATGGAAAGTTAAAAGCATACTTTAAAAAATATAGAAATAAACTGCAAACACAAATAAGAGAACTAAAAGAATCTTATTATAAAAGGTGTTTTGAAAATTGTAATGGTGATTCTAGAGCTACATGGAGGATAGTAAATGAAGTAACTGGTCAAAAGGCAAAGAATCGATCTGAAATAAGTTTAAATATTAATGGAGACTTGATTAATGATCCAATTGCTGTAGCTAATGAATTTAATGATTTTTTTCTTACTGTAGTTGATAGATTAAATATAAAAAGAGTACAGCCAGATAATTTTTATTCATTAGATTTTAAGAAATCTTTTATAAGTAAACAATATCCAGAATCCATGTTTGTAGATCATGTATGTAAAGAAGATTTGATAAAAGTTATAAATTCACTTAAAAATAAAATATCACCAGGTATTGACAATATTAGCTCATCACTAATTAAAAAAGTCTACCCTAAAATTATTGACATATTGTTATTTTTAGTAAATAAGAGCTTTGAAAAGGGTATTTTTCCAGAAAAACTTAAAGTAGCAGTAGTAATTCCACTACACAAAAATGGTTCAAGGCAGGATTGTAACAATTTCCGGCCAATTTCTCTGCTTTCTTCATTCTCCAAGATCTATGAGAAATTGATGAAAAAGAACTAGTCAAGTATCTTGAAAAAATCAGGTTTTTAGTTCTTCACAGTTTGGTTTTAGAGAGGGGTTAAACACTGAACTTGCCCTTCACAATTTTATAAGTAATGTTTATAATGGGATAAATATGAACAAAAAAGTAAGTGCAAGTTTCTTGGATATAAACAAAGCTTTTGATTGTGTTGATCATGGTATACTTTTGAAAAAACTATATAAATGTGGTATAAGAGGGGTGGTTTTTGATTGGTTTAAAAGTTATTTAGAAAATAGAAAGCAGTGTGTCAAAATTAAAAATTCATTTAGTTGTTTGGGTATAGTAAAATATGGCGTACCACAGGGATCAGTTTTAGGTGCACTATTATTTTTAATCTACATAAATGATCTGTGTAATGCAAAATTTTATGGTGAACTAACATCCTTTGCGGATGACACTGCTTTATGCTATGTGAAAGATAATTGGAATGACATTGAGGAAGCTATGAATTTCGACTTTCAAGCACTACAGTGGTGGTTCTCTGACAAACATATGTTGTTAAGTCCGGAAAAAACAAAATTTATCAATTTCAGTTTAAGACAAAGAGTCTTCTTTACAAATGAAATTATATACAATTGTACAAAATGCATAATATGTAGTAAGACATGCTGTACGGAGTGTGCTGTTATTTGGCAGGCAGACAATATTAAATATTTGGGAATTTTTCTTGATGAAGAGCTTAATTGGAAAGTGCATGTTCAAGATTTAAAAAATAAACTTAATAAAACGTTAAGATATTTTTATTTCTTAAAAAATATCTGTAGTGAACAAACATTGAGAGTAATATATTTTTCCCTTGTACATAGTAGAATAGATTACGGGCTCTTTTGCTGGGGTGGGACTTATGAATCAAATATTAGGCACATATTTATACAAGAAAAAAAGTTTATTCGAATAATTTGTAAGAAAGCAACAATGGAAGCATCATATCATTTATTTTTAAAACAACAGATATTACCATTAAAATATATGTTTGTTCATAAAGTTTTAAAAATGTACTATGTAATGAAGAGAAATTTGCCTGAAATTGTCGAAATACATAAAGTTAAGCTAAGAAAAAAGGATGTATTTATGGTTCCCAAACCAAATCTCACTTTCTATACAAAAAGTTATTTATTTCTGGGACCAAAAATGTTTAACTCAATACCAATTGTTCTGCAAAATTTGAAAAATATAAAATTATTTTCCAACAAAGTAAAAAATTGGTTATTAAAGCAAGAAAGTATAGATTACCTTGTAAATATTCAAGTTTAAAGCAATACACTTTCAAACATATTTTTATTATTCATTTATAATCGTATAAATTTTAATACCTTGTAAATACTTATTCACTGTATCATATATTTATTTCAGATAACATAGTAAAGTATACATATTTGGTTAGTCATAAATTGTTTCGTTTTTATTTTGTTTCTATTATTGTATTATATAGCTATACTGTTAGGGTTAGGATAACATTAAATTTAGAGTTAAGGTTTAAGCTATTTATGTTTTTATATTAGTGTTTATATTTTGAAGAATTGGGATTTTTTATTTTAAATTAATATTATTTGCTCATGCGCATATTAAGATTTATTTGAAAAGAAGGAACCTCTTAAACAGGCATTGCCTTAGGAGGTCCTAGTATTTTCTTGAAATATGTAATTTATGAAAGGTTTTGTTCTAGTAGTATAAGTTTTATTTTGTTAACAGAGAATTAAGAAGAAACCTTTTTATGTTTAAATGTAATTATATGTATTTTATGTATATATTTCGAGAAAATAAATATATTCTTATTCTTATTTTAGCGGCAGTGGCGTTGACAAAATAGTTCAATAATTGACAGTGGCATTGGAACTGTACGACGAAATTACCGCATGACAACTTTACTTTCACAACATAACCTAACAACCTAACCAAGAGAAGTTGATCGGTGATTATATATTTTTACTACTTTAGTTCCTATTTTCATACTGCAGCATTTCTTTTAGTGATGCATTAGAGCTTATGTTAAAACAATGTAATCTATTTTGATATAGACCTAATTTACATCATCCTCATCTATGTGTGGTTACAATATCTTCATAAAATTTTATACTTGCAGATATTGAACTGATTTGTAAGTAGACTTTTGTTTAGAGTTGTAGTAGAATTATCAATTAATTGGATTATTAGTGAAATTTCTACTTCATGTGGTCCTAGCCTACAACGACTTTCTCATTCTAATGCTTTAAGTTAACTAATAGAACAGAAACGTTGTAAAATCCTGAGCTAAGAGGAAACAGCATGATTACCAATGTTACTTTACCATAGGATAACTTATAGAAGATAGATAAGATCCTGGCTGATTTAATCAACTGAAAACGAGTGTACGCTTAATCTATTTCCTTACGGCAACAGGCATATTATGCTGTTAGGAAATAGATGCCCTTCCTTGGAAATGTTAAAATGATTCTTGTTATACTTATACATGACTAACTGCATGTATAATATAAGTTATTATATGTGGGTAACTGCACATTCTACTCACCTTACAAAATACTTACGGTACTGTAATTGGCTTTAAAATATGTTAGATTATCAGGAATTACCACAGAAAACTATTTTTTTTCTTTTTCAATTAAAACCTTAATAACTATGTACTTTCTAGACACTTCTGAAAATAAGATTTCTTGCTGACAAAGTTGTGAATTATGAGTTAAGTTATTAAGGAAGGTGACTCCAACCACAGAAAGCTTATTTTAACCGAAAAATCTAAAAACTTGTTTTTATCTGATAGTAAAAAAAAAAACAACTTTTAAAATCCTAGTAGTGGTGGCTTGCATTTTTGTGACGGTTAAGTTTATGGGTTAAACAGCACTTGTGTTTCTGGCAGTTACACTATACGTGATATAGTCATTTATAATAGTGTATACGATGACAGAAATGATATGATTTGTTCACCACAGCAATCATCTAAAGATGCCCGATTCGGTGGTGTATTTTAATTTTTGCCTTAATGTGTTTTCATCGATCAAAACATTGTTGGTAACAAACACTTATTCATTAGATTGCTGAACAGTAATGGGCCCTTAAATCATTATGTGTTCAGTTAGTTCATGTTACTCTATAGAATTATTCATTTTGAAAATAAAGAATAGGCTAATTAATGTTTAAATTTATATCTCTCTTTATTTTTAAATTTTAGCCTATCTAACAGGTATCACATTGATACAGTTGAATGTTTTTTTACCCAAGTGTCACGTTAATGTTAACTTCTACAATGTTTTTCACACAGACTGATGAGTCTCGTCAGCTTCTTCTCTATGTACAAGTCGGCCTCCATTGTGGAAGTTAATAAATTTGCTCATTGTTGGAATTATAATAGGCTATTTTGTATGAAGTCTCTAACAAAGGGCATATCAAAGGGGTTAGTAGCATAGCCTCCAAAGAAGAAGACTATTCGTATATTATAAGTTCACAGAAAGACACTTCTATAAAAAATAATAATAGTAAAACATTTTTCTCTTAGGATATGTTGTCATTTTCACCTCGAATTAAATTGTAAATCCTTAAATTTACCATGATACATTCCTTTTAACACGCGAGCACACGCGCCCCTTTTGTGACGTCTCAGCACGCGCGACGGCAAATTGCTCACACAGCATTTAAGTTACCCTAATGCCTTGGTTTACATATTTATTTTTGTGACAATTTTTTTGAAAAATATTTGGTTCCTTTTGAGTTTCTTAAGGTGTAGCTTTCATATATATCTATGATATTAGTTGAAAGAAAAATTGAATTCAAATCGTTTGCAAATGGCATAACTCAATACCATCATGAGGACACGCACCGTTAGCAAACTGCCGTACTTTGAAAAATCTCAAACATAACGCGGTAGAACGCCCTGTTAGCAAACTGCCACTTTTATTGGGAAAAGGTTTGCGGGTAAAAAAACTATAATTCAATATTTCACAAGTAAAAAACATTTACTTTACATAAGTACAAAAGTAATAGAAAATGTTTTATCATTAGAACGTGAAAGCACGCGCGTTAGCAAATTGCTCACGATTCACTGCACGACACACAAACACTTTGAATTACTCACTCCAATGGTCCGTGACCAACTGGCGAACGTCAAGGGCGTGTCGAGGGAGGGGCAAGGAGGGATGAGCTGGCCGCATACCCCAACTCGCTCAGTAGCCCCAAAGATCTGCCCGCATTTCTATTGGTGCGGCAATTTGCTAACGGGTGCGTGTGCTCGCATGTTAAGTAGTCAACTCATTATGTGCTTTTTAAAATTATAAGTCTTCTCGTTCAATTTACATTGAAGCCAAATACTAAATAAATGGTACTCATAATAAATAATTAATTTGATCTAGGCTGCAAAGTAATTTGCATAATCGTAATTGTTTTACAAATTTCGATCATCCATTGATTATAATACAACCGTATTATTTACTTTTTTAACAGAAATTTTTCAAACATTAATTCCTCTGTCTCATATTTTTATGCATCATACTCTTGTTTGCTAACAATAAGCCACAAGACTTAAGTTTTCCAGGTTGATGTTTTTGTGTATATTATCTTAATAGAATTTCGAGCCCATTCTCTCTTTTCGTAATAGCAAATTAAAGTCGATTCAGTCTTTATCACCTTCAATACCTGGGAGTTACTTTACATCGATATTTAACCGTAGATCGATCAAAGCCACTTAAAAATGTTAACAGCAAAACTTAAACGTTAGCCAACATTGTTGAGCAACTTGCAGCGTTATTTTGAGGAGCTAGCGCACAAGTCTTCCTTTCAACTACTCTTTCCCTTATTTATTCCACTGCTGAGTGTTGTACTTCCATGTGGCTTGAAAGAGAACGTAGCATTACGAGAGGTCGACATTCAACCAAACTGGGTCATGGCAACTCCTCTGCCTTGGCTCCCAGTGTTGAGCAACATTGTTGAAACGAAAGAAAAGAATTCTTTCGACTTTTCAGAGAATTCAGTAAGATCTCTTCCTATCCCAATCTGCCCAATTTGCATGACCAACCCCAGTTAGAAAGCTGTTTCAGATCTTGCAAACCACCTCTGTACAGGTTCCAAGTTAAGAGGTGAACATTGTCGAGCTGGGATAGCTGTTTAGCCGTCAGAACAAATGTTTGATAATTGATCCAACAATTGAAGCATGTTGTTTCAACCCTCTCTGTAAAAAATGTGTTTTACAGAGCCAATTTAAAACTAGAGTTCGCATGTAACTCCTGAAAGTTTGGGGCATGACATTAGACTTGTCATGTGATTAAAGAGTGGAGGCCCAGACTATAGAACACATAGTAAACAACTGCCACTTCCACTCTTACTCTGGTTGTATCATTGGTCTGAACAGGACCAAAGGTGTAGTGCTGCTTTGGGTGCTTAGTTTGGATGTAGCGCTGGATTGGGTACGTAGTCTGTACTCAGTGCTGGATTGGGTGTGTAGTCTGGACGGAGTGCTTGGTTGGGTGCATAGGCTGAACGCAGCACTGGTTTGAATACGTAGTCTGTGCACAGTACAGGATTGGTTTTGTACTCCAGTCTTACCTTTGTGGTAGGAGACTTTTCAATTTTTGAATATTAATTTCTTAATATATATACTCTTTTCTTTAATAACCTAATGACACAAGAACTTTGTACTTAAGATTAAATTTTACATAATATTAGGTAGCGGGTAAACGACCATAATATACACAGGGTGAGTTTTATGTTCTGGCACACCTGGATATAATTTAAACTGTCTGTAATATCAATGTCAGACTTTGACTATACCTATTATAACATATTTTTTTAATTTTTAAATTTGTGAAACTTTTGCCCCCCTTTTCTAAATTCTGTGCATCATTGAATTTCTTTTTTTTAATCACATTAAAATGAGGGGTCACATTATATGGGTTTGCTTTGAAATCTTTTAGTTGTCCCCCTTTGTCCATGTTTAGAAAAGGAGGACAAAATGTTTAACAACTTAAAAATAAAAAAAAAATCTGTTACACTAGGTATCTATGGTCAAGATCTCACATTGATATCTCAGGCCGTTGAAATAGTATCTAGTTGTGCCAGAACATAAAACTCACATAAATGATTTTTTTTAATGTAAATTAGCCTTTTACTCTTTGAAATTAAACGTAGAGACCTCTAGTTTGCATCATTGGATTTCTTTTTTTATTGCCTTTAAAATGAGGGATCACTTGATAGGGATTTACATTTGAAAATGTGTAGTTGCCCCCCTTTCGAAAAGGGGCGGGGGAATGTTTAACAGCTTAAAAATTTTTTTTAATGTTATAATAAGTATGTCAATGTATCACACGGATATCTCAGGCCATTTAAAACATATCCAGGCGTGCGAGGACATAAAACTCACTTATTGTAAATCATCATTAATCATTAAGTTTGCATCATTGGATTTCTTTTTTATTACCTTTAAATCAGGGGTCACGTGATAGGGGTTTGCATTTGAACATTTTTAGTTGCCCCCCTTTACCCCCCTTTAGAAAAGGATGGCAAAGTATTAAACAGTTTGAAAAATAAAAAAACTATGTATGGTCAAGGTCTCACATTGATATCTCAGGAAGTTTAAATAATATCTAGGTGTGCCAGGACATAAAACTCATCCTGTTCATATACAGGGTGGAAAAAAATAAGGAAACACTTTCACAACTACCTTATTTTTTTCCATAGATAATTTATTTTTTATATAATTGTGTTCCATAAAGTATAATTTTTGACCAGAATAATTTACTTAAAACCGTTAAATAGCGGAGAAATACTATTGTTCAAATTAGTTACTTTGAAATTCAAATTACCGTTACTCTAGAAAAGATAACCCTTTCGAGGTCCGGTTTGTGGCAATTAATTTCTCTTGAATAGAACTTTCATTTGATACCAAACTCGACCTAGGCTTATGTTGAACATTTTCTTTCAACTCCTCGTCGTGGGCCGTCCCCCTGAAAAGATGAAATGTTGCTTATGGTGTTAAAAAGTATGTTATTTGTAACAATGAAAGTGAAGTCATATGAAAGTTGTGAAAGCGTTTCCATATTTTTTTTTCTACCCTGCATTTTATATGTATATAGGTGATCAAAATTATGGGAATGGTTGCATAAGATGAAAGTGTTTGCCTGTTTACCTTTGTGAGGGAAAAAGACCTTTATTGTCCAGTACAAGCATTACATTAAAAAACATAGTAAATGAATAATGATGGAAGAAATTCATAAATGCATGTTATTTAGCAAATGGTAATTTAAGAAAATGGCAAGAGTTTAATTTATTTACATGAACTTGAAATTATTAATTATGTTGTCAAGAATAGTTTTCCCCATTTAAAACCTTACTTTCATTCTCTTTTACTCTTTGTCCTTAGTTATTTATTTTGTAAATCAGGTTGTTTTTTATACTGTGCCATGCTAACTCTTTTTCTCTTTTTCTTGTTCTGCAAGAAAAAGAAAAATTGTCTTCGCCTCTTTAAATGATTATTATGAATACTGTTTGTCATATGACAGTTTTTATAAACATGTAAAGGACGTCATGAAACTCCTCAGTCCTACCAAGTGGGGTGTTAATGAGATACTTGACACGTTAAGAAAACCCATCTCCTAAATGAGCACTTACCAATCCTTTCACTTTATGTTATGCTCAGTAGAATTTGTTAGGTTAATTCATCTAATTAAATTACTACATTAGTTATGTGATGTTTAATGTATACTACTAATTTTCATTGCATTACAAACTTTTAGTGGTGAAACGATCATCATGAAGAGTGTGACAGATATTTTATATGAGTATTGTTTTTTTTTTTTTTTTTTTTTTAGATTTAGACCACTTGCCGGTCACATGAAATACAGGCCTATGAACAAGCTTAATTCAATGTGTGAATTACAGACCGACTCGAACTTTGGATTTTCTAGTATGAAGCCTAACCACTAATCTGCCAGCCTGAAAAATTATAAAATAAAAAATGTATTTCTTTCAGAACCTGATTTATTTGCATTACAAGTAAAAACTTGTTCAGGAATTGGTTGTATTTTAAAATACTGTATATATTTTTTGTATATACTGCATTCATAGGATGTTAATTATTCTGATAATTACATTAATATTTTGAAATATCAGAAAAGTGTTAATTTTATGATAAATAACAGGGAAAAACATAATGTAGGTACCATAAACGGGTAAATGCTGTGTATGCTTTTACTAAAATAACGTTTGGAAGCAAAATAACAACTTTTGGCTAAATGGCAAAGACCAACTTCCTCTTTTTCATATTGGAAAATCGATCCACACCCTTTTTAGTCTGAACTTATTTTCAGTACCCTATTGATTTTTAGTAGAGCAAGGGCTACCGTAGTACAAATGAAAATGGAAATATTTCCTGAAGTGATGGGTACGGATGGTTTGAGGCTTATGACTATCTGGACCAATAACTAGCTGGAATTGTCGCTGTGCCAGCCCTTTATTGCCAAGTGAACGGAACCTAAAGATTCGATGATGTTAACCATTTTAACTTGAAAAATTATCCAATATGTTAAAGGTAAAACTCTCTGCTTTAAATCTAGTAAGCTGTCTGCTCTTTAAATTTAGGCATTCGTTAACTTAAATGCCTGTATTTAACTGCAGATAAAACAATTTGAGGTTGACAGTCTCAAAATAAATCACTTTGTTCAAATTACATTAAACTCAGTTTACAGCCGCGGGAGTGTACTCCCATTATAGTTGAAGACTCTGTCATCAAAGATGCGGTTTCCATTAAATGCTTGGGAATACACCTGGACAAGGCATTGATCAGGAAAGATCATATTGCTCAGGTCTGCAGTAACGTACGTTTGTATCGCGTAAACTAGCCACTTACTGTAACCCTGAAATTCAGTTGATGGCTTATTATGGCTTCATCCGTTCCCATCTTTCTCATGGCAAGCACCTTTGGAGCAGTTGTGCAACCATCCACTTTGATATATTGTTTCGATTGCAAACATGTGTAATCTGATTCATTGTTGGTTTAAAACGCAGGTTTTGAGGAACTTTGGACTACAAACCTTGTCTTGAACTTTGGACTACTAACCTTGTCTTGTCTCCGCATTTTGGAAACTGCCACATACTACCGGTACAAGCACCTTAACACAAGGCTGTGACTTCCACATTTACAAGGCTTTGACAAGAAGTGACTTCTGAACTGCAGACCATACAACGGTTGTCTTTGATTACTTGCCGGCTCAAGCTAGAATCAGACTCATTAATGCCCCTCCAGAAAACCTTAAAAATGAAGGAAATTCCAAGCTTTTTAAATCCTGTTTCAAAGAGATCCTAGTGAATGTTGCCTCCTACTCAGTGAGTGAGTCCCTAACCCATAACTGTGAGTTCAAACTCTAGAGGATCTGTTTGAACGTTATCCCAAGGGAAGGCTGTGTAGTAAATGTGTGTTGTGTGTGTTTGTGTGTATTTGTTTCTCAACATGTGAGTTCAAATTCTATGGAGTGCTAGTATTAATTATATTACATTGTCTAGTATTAGTGACGATTGCTATACAATTGTAAATAATTTTTTTATGCAATAAATTATTCTCATTCTATTAGCATCCCTAATGTGTTGTGTCGAGATCAACATTATTAGTACCCTGATTGGTTGATGAGTGGCAGACTAAACAATTACTGGTAAGTGTGGTGTGATCCATTAACCACTACGTAGGTAGAGTAAATATACAGTATCTCAGCTGACTACCTTTCATTAATATTACTGCCTTGAAGGCGTTTTTATCTTTTAAGGGTGATCATCCACACGCCTAGTTGAGCACTTAAAGGAATTTAGTTCTAGATTTTACGCAACTGTTGCTAGGAGTAGCAAAGAGCCTGCCTTACTAAAACACATACAACGTGTTTTCCTCCCCTCCCTCCCTGCCCCAACCTACTTTAATATTTAACACTGTCATTTTTATCAATTTGTACAATATTTTTTAAAAAAATTGAAAACCCAGAGCATATTCAAATTTCAATAATTTTCATATTGTTATTGACCATTTTAATTTATTTACGAATAGTAAAATTTAATTTTATGTTGGAAATTAATAATATAGTAACTATCTTCTCTTTTAGTTGAACGCCACTTGAAAGTTTGAAAAATTCCCATTTAACATTTGGAATGATAAAATAAATAACAAAATAGTTTACGTAATATTACCTTCCCTTAAATCCCCTTTTACCATACAATTTATCAAAATAGCGAATGAAATCCTGAAGAGTTCTTTACAATCTGCTACACCTGCCGCCATATTGAATTTGATTCTCTATAAAGCCAACATTAATTTAAAAAAAAAAAAGACTAAATCTTCATTTATGAATGTACAGTTTTATACTTGATTTTTTTTTTTTTTTTTTTTTTTTTTTTTTTGAAAAACAACTTTCTAGAGCACCATGAGGTCAGATTTTAATTTTATCCCTTGATATATTTTTTAAATACAAATAAGTATTGTTCTCATTGAATAATTTTTTAATGAAAAAAAAAACTATCTGAGGAGGCACTAGTTACCCTTATGCTATAAAGTATGTTAATGTTTGGAATATATATATGTTAAAAAATGTAAGCATGAAACGTTTTCAAGTGAAGTAATGTTTAACTGCAAAACGCAGGGGTTAGCTACTGATAACTGGCACTCCCTGATAGGGTCAACTTCTATGACTGCTCAAATTACACAAGGGTTTAGGGACGGACGGATAGACAACAGCCAGTCTTTTGATAGTTGACGGATTTGCAAGTAGTTTCAAAGTCAATACCAGGTAGAGTCAGAGGCTTGAGTACGACAGAATTATTTACTGTAATAAACTGTTAATATAACTTATTTTTCTTAATTTGATCGTTCTCCCTTTCAATTCTCCAGACTTCTGCACAAATATTATCTAGCTTTGAGAAGTTGTATCCAATCACTAATGAAAATTATAATTGTTTTACAATTTTAACCAGTTATGTAATACTTTATTCTCATATCCCTCAAAACATGATTCTTTTAATTGCCCTGAACAGAAAGCTAGGGAACAAGTTTAGAAATGTATTTAAATATATATGCAATAAAAATGAGTAAATGGAAACTCCACAACACCATAAATAAATAAAATAACTAAAAAAAATTTAAAGTCTAAATTAAAGAGGATCTTTTCCGTTAATTTACTACCACAACCATAACTTAGGTTAATTAACATAACCAAATCTAACATAACCTAAACAAACCTAACTTGACCTAACCAAAGTAGTGGTAGTGAATTAACAGAAAAGGTCCAAAAGAAAACTTACTCCCATTTCATGTAGGCCTAGAATATTTATAACTTTTTTTGCATAAAAAAAAATCTGCACTTCACCCACAGAGACCCCAACTACAGCAAACTTTATTCAGTGTGTGAAAGTTTTGTTCTGAACTAGAGCTCAAATTATTGAATAGAAAACAAATTTTCTTTATATCCAAATGTGATAGGGGATAGTGAACAAAATATATTTTTACTAAAGCAGTAGTATGTATCACACAAAAATACGAGTAGTTTTTTAATTATTTTATGTGTATGTAATTTTCTTTCAGTACTGAGAGGTATTATACATTGTGTTATGACAGAAAAGTGTTTAGTGATCTCTATTGTAAACAGCACCCACCATTGTTAGTAGTATATTGAAAACCTAAATATATTTCACTAATGTTCGTAAGTAATATTTTTATCAAGATGGTTTTGAAACAATGTCTGTTATTACTGAACTGAATAATAGGAAAATAAATAGTAATTTATTTTCTTATTATCAACATGACAGTATAATGTGTAATGGTTGGCTTCCAGGTTTTAGTTCTTGTTTTTGTGGTGTTCAGACAGTTACTCCGTGGAAACTATTTGAAACTTTGTATTGTTTTAAAACTATTCCGTTATTTTGAATTGTAAGAATTAATATAACTCAGCAATGAAATAATAGCATTGTTCAGAATGGGTGTAAAACGTAGAATTGTAGGCCACAATCCCCAACTACGGTCAGTCGAATAGCCAATTTCATATCTTGATAGTTGAAAGAATGCAATATATGATGATGAATTTGAAATCTATCAAAAATTAATCAGTTGATTACTATAACAAACATTTCAGGAGTTTACAGAGTTTTTACGGGCAGTATGTGCACAAGAGAAGATAGTTCTGTAACTGCAATCTGTCAAAAATATTCAACTTAATTTAAGCATAAATATTTTTCTCTTCTTCCAGAATAAAATGGCTTTGAAGAGATCTAAATCTGAATCAGACGTAGGGGGAGCAAAAAGAATTAAATCACAAGAACAATCCCATGTTTCCCCAAAAGCAGCATCTGGTAAAACAGTGAAAACTAAGTTTGGAAAAAAGTCAACACCAGCGAGGAAAAAAGATGCCATAATAAAAGCTGTACTTAAGGCAGATGGTATGTATATCTCCTAAGGAAAAATACAATATATAGTGAGTGTTTTAAGTAGTAATAAAATTTTCTTTTTGCTATTAAAAAGAGAGTTGATCCTGAAGGTTTCTTTCTCCTTTTCTCTCCTGATTATCTTATGGGATTTATTTCTCATTAATCTTATGGAATTATCTTATGAGATAATCATATAGGATTGGACTTGGTTTTTGTATTTTTGTCATCACTATGTTATCAAGTTTTTTTTTATCATCGTTTATCACCCGTTTTAATTTATTTTCATTGGTACAATTGTTTATTATTTATTTTTCATCAGTTGTTTAATTGATTGTTGTATTTGTTTTATAATAATCAATGTTTATTTTTATATATTTTTTTCTTATGTCTATGTTAAATATTTATCTATTTATAGTTTACTTTTTCATTGTTTATCATTTGTTGTTTATTTAGGCCTATTGTCATGTTTCATTTTCACTTTTATTTTTGTTTTTGTGTTAGTCACTGATATTTATCTAGTCAAGCGTTTGCCTTTAAAATACTGTTCTTAAATCTACAGAGCCAATATTTCATTTTTACATTTTAATCAATTGAATTTCTTGATCATAGCATCGACTTATTATTGATATTGAGTATTATTAATTCACTTATGTCTGTTACTTTACTTTACTAATTATTCTAAGTTGAATCTTGCTGTCCAACAGTTACTTTTATTCACAGCTAACAGTTTAACGTATTATTTTCAGAGGCCATTAACAGATACATTTACTGTTAAAGTGTTATAACTTAATCGTAAAAAGTTATGACACCTTTTACGATTAAGTGACCCGTATCATAACTATAATCTATATTTTCTGGTGACAACCGCGTCAAGGTGACACAGTTTACAAGTTGTTACGTTCATGTTGTGATGTGGAATCCTCAGTCTCAGAGATAACACTGAGAAAGCCATATCACAGCATGGGAGTGTCTTCTCAGCCATTGCTAGCATAGAAGTTAACTTTTCGTAATTTCACAAATAAAATTTTTATTTTCACAAACCATGCTGTGCTTACTACTCCAAGAGAGATGAGCAGAAGTGGTATTTGGGACAAAATTAATTGAAAGTGTAAAAAATCATTGTATTAAATGTTTTAAAGTAGCCTGCTGTTCGTCAGCTTTTTATAATCAGGAGCATAAATATAATTCATAGGGCACGCACAAAAATAATTGTTTGAAGTAAAAACGTGTGGGATCGTTTAGTACTTGATATTTTTCCTAGTTAAAATTGGTTCATGATTAAATTTTGTGTTAAGAGTTGAGATAAAAAACAAAACTAGACTTCTAAGCAGCCATTTTCCTTGTTAGTGTCTCTTCCCTGCTAAAGTCCCAAACAGAGTGAAATATCGGAACTTTTTGTTGTTGTATATCTGTGTATATGTTTCTATGAAGAAGCTGGACTGCTTGCTAATAGAAGTCAGCTCTAGGTAAATTAATTCTCGGACACTTCATAGAATATTTTCAAAAACCATGTTAAAATAAACAACATATCTGAACTTAGCAAAAATAGTAATGAAAACTTGCTTTAACCCTTTTGAGACATGCATGCAATAAAAAGGGTAAGTCAGAAATGCCGGGCATTTTTAAGGTTTTTGGAAACCTTCAGAGAAACAGCTTAATTTTAGTAAACATAAATCATATTTTCTTGAATTCTTTTTCATTCGATAGACTAAAATGAACTTTGAGAAAAAATTGCTTTCAGCTGAAAATATTTGTAGGTAAATATTGTTCACTACTTTTGAATAGATTTTATAATTATTTTTTTAATTCATACCACCCTAACTTATTGCAAAGAAATACAGCTATAAAAAGTTCTGCTACAGAGAAAATTCACCGTTAGTAACAATCGACATTTATTTCTAGTTCAAACAAAACCCTAAACACTGCAATGATGGTATTGCAATGCTAAACATGCAGAAAGTAACAGAACTTTGTTCCAAGTTTAAACAGAGGACACAAAAGACAATACATTATAAACAGCACATTAATAAGACTTAGTGTCTGACATAAACAGCTGTTGCTATACAGCGGTAGTAGGAATGTAGCAACGTACGACTTAACAGATAGGGTATGTGAATATCATATAATAACATAATACTATATAAAGTAATGCAATGAAACATAATCATAACATAATACTATGAAATCTATTATGTTTATCTTGGTTATTATCTACCCAAAATATGTTATAAGGAAAAAATGTCAAAATTATTGCAGTTTCCGTTATATTGGAAGTTGCTATCTTTGCTACAACTACGACTTTCAATATAACAGAAGTTGGTCTCTGAAGGGTTAGTAATCAGAATCTAAGAAAAGTAAATTATATTTGTCTTTTTTCTTTGACAAAATAATTTAATCCAGATAAGATTTTATTCCAGATAATTTTACTCATATCTTTTTTCCAATTTGCCTGTGCAGTCGGGGAAGAACATCTCTTAAGGTCATTTTAAGAATATTATTGAAATTACGCAACACTTTTAAATTCTCCTTCTCTTAAAATTTTTTTGTTATAAGTTTATTTCAGAGAAGCATTTTAGAAGATCCTCGTATTTGGCCCTGTAGAAATGGAATATTGTTATGAGACCATAGAAATCTTCTGTTATTAGTTAAGTCGACTAGAGATTTTAGAACCTTTTCTTCTACTTCTTGCATCTTGTTAAATTAATTTTTTCTGAACATTAATAAATTCTCTATACGCTTTAACTTTTATTTCAATAGGTTTTAAGCAATCTGATAAGAAGAAACCCACTGGCATTAAAAAGAAAAACGGACTGATAAAGAAGAAGGGAAAGAACACTTTTACTGAATTTCCAAAGAAATTAATTGGTAAGTAAATCTTGTTAGTTTTACTGCAAAGTTTTTTTGGGCTCATTCAATTAAGGCTCCTTAGCTGAAAGTTTAAGGTTTTTTATAAGCTCATTATGTTTTTATTTCCTTTCTCTCCTGTTTGAATGTACCATGACTTTTTAAGTTGTGATACAAGTTTCTTCTGTGGTTGATATGTTGTCTACCTAAGTTATGATATTTACCCAAGTTGATTGAAATTTAACCAGAGTTGTGCTGAAATTTGAGCAGAGCCTGGCACCCTTAAGCTGAAGATTTTTTATAGAGATCTCTTTTTAGAAGCCAAATATTGTGTAAGTGTCCAATTAAAATAACTTATTAATATTTATAAATAACCAGTATCCTTTTAAACAGACATATGTTGTGGGGACTTTTATTTAAATGATGAAGTTTAATTTTAGCATTTTTTTAAGAACTGTGTGTTTGTCTAAGTCTGTACGCAGAACAGGACTTCCGAGTCTTATATAAAGCTATTGAAAAAAAATGATTGGTAAAATTTGTCGGATATTGCCAATGATTCAAGAGTTTTATGAAACAAACGCAACGTTTTGACAGGGATGAAACTGCTGTTGTCTTCGGGTGTTAGTTACTACCTTAGCCTACATTAAAAATTAATTTTGTTTTTCCCCTCTAACTACCCATAAAAAATGTAGAAAACCCTTGAACAATTTACTTTCTATAGAATAGTAGTTGTTTAAGGGATTTATATATTTATATGAATTGAGGGGGATTATATTAGTTTTAAATATTGGCTAAGGTAGTAAGTAACACCAGAAGACGACATGAGTCTTCAAAATAAATGTTGATAGCTCGTCAAGCACAGCACGGGCCTAGCGGCGCACTGACGAGGTGAGCTCATAATTGCATGCTGTGCTTTGTTTTGTTACTAAGTGTTTTTAATTTCATCCGCTAGATGTAGTGAGCATGTTCTTTGACAATCTAAAAAAGTTATCAACATCGTACGTTTTCCCTTGTGTTACCAGGTTTGTGTAGTACCGTTTTACTACACGTTTCACGTAATGCTCACTAGGTAGGGTGAGCCTGTCCATTAGCAATCATAGTTTCAATATATTTGCTGTACATTTTGTTTCAGTGTCGCAAGTTTTTGTGTACTAGGAGTACTATTGCGGAGTGCAAAATGGAAAATTTACGTTCATCTGAGTTGGGCCGATATTTATTGGGGTTATTTTTCAATGTATTCGTAATACATATAATTAATTTTTGTTATTTATTTAACTAATTTGGGCTGTAGCTAATGCAAATTTAAATTTTGAACATATTGAGAAATTTTAACTTATGAATCTACAAAACATAAACTACCTTAAGTTTTTTTTTCTATTTTATTAATTTGTATACAAAATCTAGGCCTCAACAAGTTTTGCAAAACTTGTCAGTGAGAGCCTATAGTAAAAAAAAAAATAAAATAAAAAACAATACGGAAAATACATGTTTTTATTTTAATTTTTTTATTGTAATTATCATCATTGGGCGGTTTAGGGCAGGCACCTATCTTTAAATATAAATATTGCAGCTTATTATTATTTGACTAACTATCATTACAAAGCAAAAGTTAATACAATAACTGTGCAATGTGGCTACAACAGAAACACTTGGAGATAACAAGTGAAAGTTTGTAGATAATTTTATCCTGTAAGCCAAAATATTCATGTTCTCTACTCTATGCCCCATTCCCTCTAGAACAATCAGTGTGTGAAATGTAATATTGTAAATACAAACAAAGTGACATAACGTTAGCGTGTTTACTTACTGTTATTTAATTGTTGGGAAAGAAAAGAAAATAAAACTTACCGATTACTGAATCTGATTTTATATGTAATTTGTTAAAGTATTTGAACAGTGCATTGTATGTGGTGTGTTATTTTAATTTTCTATTGCTGGTACTTGCCAGTTTCTGGGTTAATATCTATCTCGGCTGTGTTGTTTTGGTAAATTTTCACTTTTAGTAAATCGTTGCTACCAAGGGAAGTTCATTAGAATTAATAATATTTTACAGAAATATATATGAAATGGGTTAAAAGGGTTATTCATCGTTTTCGATTAAACAGCGCTGCTCCACAGTCAGTGCCGCATGCCAGGCTCGGGCAGTCAACTAATTTGTACCTGCTCTGACACTCTGCACCAAACTGTGCGATCACAATGGGTCAAATGCAATTTGACAGTCAGTGTAAAAATGGTATTTAGTCCTAAAAGATTATAAATAAATTATGTATTGGTTTTAGGCAAGGATGGTAAACCTAAGTGGAATATAGTGAAGATTGAAAAAAAGAAACTAAAAGAAAGCAGAAAAGCTCACCGCACTGGAGAAGAACAATATCAAATGTCTGTGAAGGCGAAGAGTATCTGGGAGCAGTTAAGGATACGAAAGCATAGTGCGGAGAAAAAAGAAAGTTTAGTCAACGATCTGTTCATGCTACTGAAAGGCCAAATACCCAATGTAAGTAACGTTACTTATTGTTTTACTCCAAGTTTGCTATATTCTTGAAACTCTGACTATGAAAACAATTGTTTAATTAAGCTTAATGCTGTTAAGCCTATATAGGTATCTTGTATGAGTACGAGCTAAGGGTATCGATACGTAAATTTTACGCAATCAATAAACTTCATAAACACGGTTGATAGATTGATAATTGTTTAATAAAAATCACTAATACACGAAAAAACATTTCAAGATCAATTGTTAATACATTTTGTTAGCTTATATTACAGATTTCAGTGACTGCTAAGTCCCATAAGACTCTATTGAAAAGTATTTTTTTCTTGTAGGTATTGTACATAAATTTGACGTATTTTTTTCTCTAAGTCTTGAAATTTAATTAAAATGACAACATCAATACATAACACTAAAGGAAGGAAGACCTGAAGCACTGCTGTTTGGACAAACATCTGCCGTGATAAACAACTAATTTAGAGCAAAAAAGTACCTAACAACACATCAAAATTACGTACGATACCTATCTATGGCTAAGGCTTGTAAGCTAATGTTACACTTGGGTTGGACTCGGTGCTAACTGATTCTGTATTATTATTATGGAAATTTTAATGAAAACTTTCCAGTTATGCCTACTCTTGACATCAAAAGCATGTTGAACCATTCAAGCATGTTGAACCATTCAACTGTGATAAAACCATGGGTGAATCATGAATTTGGTATTATAGGTTGAAACCCAAAATAATTTACATAACACGTTGAATGCGGACTACATTAATTAATGTAGCGCAGCAGTGGCACGCCTGGCGGACCACGTTAGTTTACATAGGGCTCCTGCTTCAAATGTATTGGTTTAGCTATTGTCGGAAAACGTTGAGTCACTCGCCACTTGTGCCAGTTTTTGTATTCAAGAGTAGTTCGTTTTTTCTTCCCGCCATTTTTTTAGGAGGGGTGACTACTAAGTGATAGTATTTTGTGTAGAGCCATTCCGGTGCGCAGTTATGTAGTCTTTCAGCATTCAATGTGTTAATGTGTAGTGAGACATAAATGACTAAATATAAGTGGGAAAATAGTTACTCCCTTTGTTAATATAAGAGAGAGTGACAGTAAAACATCATCTGATTTCTAAGAATGTATTTACTGCCAAAATGTTTACACCCAGTATTATGTGAATTTTAGTCTTGTTTGTTAGTGACTGTAACTGAATAACAACAAGATTTGCAATAATTTATTTAGTACTAAAGTTATTATTTATGAATTATTATTTTTATATCGTTATTATTACTACATTATAACAACTGTTTGTCTCAGAAGTGATAAAAAAACCAGTGTAATATGATTTGTTTTATAACTTCTCAAGATTCTTTGATTAATTTTGTTTGCACAGTTGAAATAAGTTACTTAGTGGTTTGATCTTCACCACTAGACTCCAAAGGTGTGTGAGGGACTAAAAATTGTCTTGATGCTTTATTAAAATTTACGAAATTTTAATTTGGAGCTTTGATGAAAAAAATCTTTTATTTAAAATATCGCTGTAAACTCTGATTTTTTATTTTGCTGTGTATTTAAAATATTGTTTTCAATTATATGCCTACCAGATGTGCTCAGGCACATCTTAAGTCTGGTTAAAAAATGATAAAATACCTGATTGTGAAACAAATCAAAAATTTTAAATGTTCAATTTTAGAATAAAAATATATTTAAATACCAAAACATTGAAACAGGAAAATTAGTTAATAAACGAATACGGGTATCTGTATCCGTCCTGCAATCTGGAACTGTATTGATCTTAGTTTTCCTTCACTTAACCCCTTTCTCATCTCTTATAGTTAAATTATTAACTCCTGTAATAGCAACTTGAATTTCAGGTAATACATTCTCATGACATGGCTCGGGTGGTGCAATGGATGTTAAAACTAGGTTCTGCCTCTGTGAAGACGGCTATCTGTGAAGAGCTATGTGCCAATACAGTGGGTTATTTACAGTCCAAATACGCCAGTCACTGCATCAAGCGAGCACTCCGCTACGGGTCCAAGTCTGACCGAAGTAATCTTATCCAGTCCTGCAAAGGCCACTTTCACAAACTCCTAGCACATACTGTAAGTATAATTAATTTCCAGGTGTAATAAAGTAGTCATTTTTATTAGACATGTTCTGTAAGATAGTTACTATTTTTAGTAATTTATTATTAATAAAAATGTTTTGAGACTTAAATTATGTTAGTCAGATTGGTTATTTTATTACTACACTCTAACAAAATACTAACATAGACAATAATTAGATTGTTAGATTTTTCATCATTTAATTGGTTGGTAGCTTAGTTAGTTTAAACCCAGCTTCATAAGCTAAAGAGTTCAATCTCAATCATAGTCGGAACACATTTTGAAAGGGGTCAGCTGATAACCACTTGATGCTTATTTGTCATTGGGCAATTAGTTAATGACACGTTCTAAGCAATAGACAACCTTAATTTTTAACAATAATTACATTTGCTCATCTACACTCATCACATTCATTCAAAATCTTTGGCCTATATCTTTACAATTTTCGTCTTTAGAATAAAATAAATAAATTTTGTAAAGAAACCCAACACGATGTTTCGACTTGGTTCAACACAAGTCTTTTAGAAGTATTAAATCTAAAATATATCCAATTAAAGTATGAAAAAGTTTATTTAAAAAAAACACTGTTAATGTATGGTCAGGCGTATGTCCCATTCCACTGACTGTGTGTGGGTAAGTACTAGCTTACATAAATTGGGGGCAGGTGAGCTATTCACTCGATTCTGGAGACGGTCTAGCTTTTTTATTTATTAGTTCTTAGTTTAAAAATAATGATAATTATCATGTATTAAATTTTTTTTTTTTTTTTTTTAGTTTGGCCATCCAGTTGTGGAGACAATGTACACCAAATTTGCATCTTCTGATCAGCGAAAGCAGATGCATCGAGAATTGTATGGAGAAATGAGTGCACTTATCTCTCCAGATATTACTTCCATTGAAAAGATCCCTAATGACCTGAGGCCAGCAATTTTGGCAGCTACAAAAATTAATCTGACAAAACTGCTTTCAAAGTAAGAGATTCAAATTATTAGAATCTACAGTTTCCGGTGACAACCGCGTCAAGGTACTATCTACAATATTTACAAGATGACCAGACGTTTCGCCCATACTGTGATGTGGCATCCTCAGTGGTTTCTCTGAGACTGAGAGTGGAGTCTCAGAGAAACCACTGAGGATGCCACATCACAGTATGGGCGAAACGTCTGGTCATCTTGTAAATATTGTAGATAGTACCTTGACGTGGTTGTCACCGGAAACTGTAGATTCTAGTTATGACACCGGCCGCTTAAGCCTAAGTTCTAAGATTCAAATTATGTTTTATTCTAGTAATCTTTTACATCTATTGGCTGTAACTATTTGTATCTACAAGATATATATATATATACATTTTTTTTTTCCTGAGGAGTACATATTACTGACTGTCCGACCAAATAATAAAGACACGGCCTTGTCTTATCATTTCTAGTGTCTTAATATTATCAGCTGGTTATTATCTCTGTTTCCAGAGTATAATTTCATAAACAATAAGGATATTTGTATACAACACTACAGTTCTTGCATCCTGAATTTTAAATGTATAAAAAAAGCTATTTCTAACTTGTCATACTTTCCTGTGTAATGCACCCGAAAATCCAAACTAGCAATTTGTTTACTTCTGTAACAGAGCGGCTGGAAGAGTCCATTTTTCATATGGGGAAGTGGAAGAGTTCATTACAAACACACTTTTGGCATTGTCAGTTTTTGTTTACTGTGTGAAGTGAGAAAAGTTGTTCTTTGATTTGAAGGTTGTTTATGTCGGTACTTGTGGCGCAGTGCTGTAACCCAGCTAATTGGGGGGGGGGGGGAGTGTTGTGAGGATTGTAGACGATAGTTTCTATATTCGGTCCTTTTAATATTGACACGGCATTTGCTCCTCAATGATGACCTCCGATGTGGACGCTACTTGAGAAGTCCGTGTTGGGTGATAGTCAGGGTCCGGACGGAAGTTATCTAGAGAAGAGCGGAGTATCAGGCTTATCGTATAGCTGAAAATTTGACCAATACTACTTGATTCACATTCCACGTAAAGCTGTAGATCCCTTAGTTGCCCTGGCTATTGGGCTATTAAGAAATGGCTATTTATAAGCCATTTAGAAACTATCACTACAACACCCGTTCATCTTCACTCAATCGCCTCTCGTGTTATTCGTCCATATCTACGACCAGCGTCTTAATAATGAATATCAGTTATTGTAGATCCCTTTAAAATCACATTTTTATCTAAATACTATAGACTAACTTAACATATGATGTTAGAATTTTAAATGAGTAAACTCAATTGTTTTAAAAATCTTGTCGTATGAGACAGACAATTTCGACAATATCTTAGTTATAGTGTAGTTGGCCGCATTAGCCTGTTGAAATTCACCATGTTTTTTAACTTTTTCACTCGCTCTATAAGTAGAACAAACTTTGTAATTTGTGATTGAAATTATTACTAACCCCTAGCTCTGTGTACTTCAATACTAAAAATGTGCATCATCTGGTGTTTACACTTGTATTTAAGTTCTATAGAAAACATAAAAAGTAATAGTTATAATTTTTTACTGTAATATTAGATTTTCTTTTTCAAAGGTCTTAGTGTTGACTAGTATCAACAGTTTTACTAGAGTTTAGAAAAGTTGTTTTAATCCCCCAAATGAGTTAATATTTTGAATGTTACTCATATAAAAAAAGTATGCCTAATTTATTCTTGTAATTACCTTTATATAACAGGTATATATACTAAAAATGGCAAACAATTATTCTTACAAGTCGATAAACTATTTTTATGAATAAATAAAATCTCATCTACATAGTAGAAAAAACAGCAGATTTAATTACAGAAGAACCCCTCATATCCGACTCCGACGGGAACGGGCAAAGGTCGGATCGGCAAAAAGTCGGATACCCCAAGGAACAAAAAAATTACCTTTTCCTACTAGAAATGCTTATGTATTTGACAAGAACCACCCGCATAATATTATAACTGTGTTTATTATTTCAATAAAGTATGTTATGAGCATCATTTAATATGTTTAGTAAGCATTTTAAATTATTATTACAAGTACTAAGGGTATAAATTAAAACATTATTGTATTTTTTTTTATAGAACTGTACATACAGTAAAACATTTATTGAACAGTATAATATTAAATGATCATGTTAAATTCGAATATATTACAGTATAACACATCATAACTAAAGAAAATAAAAGATAATTACAGTACATTGAATGTAGTCTCTGAAATTGTATAGAAATTAATCTGTTTGCTTACAAGAACAAATCAGTAATAGTTTTTGTTTCAATTTTTTCATTCGGGATTTTGCAGCTGCATCTCGCCACTTTTTAGTTCACATAACGTCCATTGAAGTAGAATTTGGTTGCTGCTCTATGTATTTTAAAGCTACTTCAAATGCATCTTTTGCAGCAGAATGGCTCACTACATTGTCACAGCAGCTGTCATCCTCATCCATGTCATTTCCTTCTTTGTCTATTGTCTGCACAGCTGCAATTATATGATCGTCATTGAGCTCTTCGTTTGTAGTAGCTTCTAAAACGTCTGCTTCCTTTAACCACTCCTCTACATGAACGTCTGTCCAATGCATATCTTGCTGAAGTGCTCGTAGATCTTGTAGAGTTTCTGTAATGTCTGTGTCTTCTTCCTCCACTGTCATTGTAGATGATCCAGCTGCCAAAGATGATGAAGACTCTTCTTCAGCAATGTCAAAACTGTCGTTTTGCTTCAAAGATGGCCAAACTTTCTTCTATGCTTTTTGAAGCGTTGATTGTTTGATCTCATCACATGCTGCAGTGGCAGTGTAAATAGCGTCTTTAATGTTAAGAACCTTCATGGCCTCAAAGAGTGAACACCCTTTTTCGGATTTCTCTAGCAGGGATCCAACATATTTTCTTCTGTATCTCCTCTTTAACTATTCAATGACACCTTGATCCATTGGCTGGATCAATGGTGTCACATGGTGGGGTAAAAACATTGCTTTTATGTTCCCTTCTCTAAGTTCGGCCTCTGATGGGTGACTTGGAGCGTTGACAAGAAGTAAAATAGTGCGTACAGGTATTTTTTTTTTATTTTAAATAGATTGTTACTGCTGGTGCAAATACATCAAAAAACCATTCCTGAAACAGTGCTGAATCCATCCAAGCAGACGATTGATTCTGATAGTAGACCGGAAGTGAGGCCATATTCTTGAATGCCCTAGGCTTTTTTGACCTGCCTATAACAAACAATGGCATTTTATGGTTTCCGCTAGCATTGCTACAAGTTGCGATAGTTAATCTATCCCTAGCTAACTTCGTTCCTAATACAGTCTTATTTTTGGCTGCAAGTGTTGTCTTCGGGAGCATTTTATAATCAAGCCCAGTTTCGTCTATGTTACAGACTTGATCGGCAACTAGATTATGTTCTGTCACCAACAATTCAAATTTTTGTACAAATTCTACGGCAGCATTATCACATCAGCAGAAAGTTTTTCGCCGTCAATAATTACATGTCTAATGCCATGGCACAACTTCCAACTGTGAAGTCACCCTTCACTCGCATTGAATTTGTTTAAATCACCACCCAACTTCTCATACAACTTCAATGCCTTCTCCTTGACAATTGGACCTGACAAAGGAGTCCCTTTGCGCCTTTCTTGGCAAGACCATACCCACAAAGCTTCATCCACAAGTTCAAGTTTAGGCTTTTTTTAACATTTTCCTATTTTTTAACGCATTTTCTGTTTCCACAGTCATTGAATAGGCTTCCAGTTCTTAACAGGTTCTTTTCCAATCTTTTACAGTCGTCATACCTACTCCTAACTCAGTAGCTATTTTTGCAATAGACTCTCCACGATCTATTTGTTGTAATGCATTAAGCTTGTCATGAAGTGACACATAAATTCGTTTCTGTTTTGAATTTGAAATTTTCGTAAATACAGTAGGCCTATAGTTCAGTACCAAACCTAAACAATAACAAAATGCAGTACTAAAGAGTAATCAAACTAAAGTTTTTTTAGTAAGGAAACTAAACACTGTTATACACACATACACTACTACTATAAACAATAAAAAACAACTATGTGCAGTACTGTATTATTAAGTGGAAATAAAAAAAGTTAATACACTGTACAATTATCAAACAATTAGGACACACGACACTCGCCTGATAACTGTACTGAGCTACTGACTCACAACGTGAATCTTTCAAGTCTGAACATGAACAGCGCTATTGGCTTTTTCCAGGAAACAGCAGATGGTCGGGCTGTAGGTCGGATATAACAAGGAGTCGGTAATGCCGAGATCAGATATAAGGGGTTCTACTGTATTATTACATTTTTTTTTCAGAAAAGAGTTACTGAAATCTACTTTACTCCAGTCAGTTCTCAATGATTTCATGTCAAGCTGCTCGGAACAAGACCGGGTTGAAATCGCTGAGCTCATTCAGGGAGACATTCTTGAGCTGAGTAACTCTAAGGAAGGCTGCAGAGTTGCACTGCTAGTTATCTGGTCTGCGTCAAACAAAGTAAGTTAACGGTGATTGATTTAGTGTTTTCTAATTGTTGCTGCAGTAGCTTTTAACTGTTGTCCAGCAACAGGGAAAATCAGTAAATTTATTATAGTCTCTATATAGATATGGGTGCTCTACAAAAATACTTTAATTTGTCATTACCAAATGCTGATTTTACACACAATCTAAATCATGAAAAAGTGATTAAATTACTTTTGTTGTGATTGTACAGCCTTATTTACAACTAGTTCTTTATCGTTAAACATTAAAACACTGAAATACAAGGTGTGGTTAGAGAAAAACTGGACTGAGGCTTAAAATAAAATTTACTTACAAAATTACAATTTTATGTTATCTCCTTCAATGTACTCCCCTCCTCGTTTTCTACATCCCGTGTGAGTTTTCCGTGGGTGTAGCATTGCTGGAGATCATTTTATGTAGCCCATTCATGACTTCCGTTGCTTTTTCTTTTACTGCTTCAACAGTCTCAGATATCTTTCAATGCTGACTTGAATTAAGGAAAAAAAGTCAGAAAGGGCCGTCAGGTGAGTTGGTGGAAATGTTGTGGTTTGCCAAAAATGTCTTTACTGACAAAGCATTGTGAGCCAGGGCATTGTCCTGGTCTCGGATCCATGACTTGTTTTTCCACAAATCATTCCGCTTTCTCCGTTCTCGCCCATGTAAGGTAGTCAGGATGCTAATTTAGGTTGACTGTTTGCCCCTCTTGTAAGGTTTTTCCAATGTTACCATCGTTTTTTATGACAATGGTCTGCCAGTGTGTACGTCATCACGTGTGTCTTCACGGCCATCTTTAAATCGATTGAACCACTCAAACACTTGTTTTTGTGATAAATAATCCTCACCATACACTTGTAACATTAAAAATGTTTCACTTGCAGATTTTCCAAGTTTACACGCTGTTCTTTCTGGACACTCAACATTTTTCCGACGCAGACAAGATGTTATATGCTTATAACTGACGCTACAGGCGGAATAAGTACAAGAGAGAGAAGAAACTCAAGCAGTAGGCGGAGGGGAGTCACGTGACCAGCCGTACGATATTCAGCCTCATTGCATTTGTTCTGTGGCTACGGCAATACTAATCCGATTTCTTTCTAGCCTCATAATTATCTGATTAGTACTTATTAATAATAAGTTGTAGACCTACAATTTATGCTGGTTTTGTTCAGGTGAAATTGTAATATTTTCTTTTCAAGCAACTGAAAATTGTCATAATTTGCCCATAGTTAGACAATGAAACCAAACAACTATATCTGTGTTTTGCTCAAGGCTAATTTTATTTTTTTAATTCAACCTTATACTTTATAAAGTAGCCTAAAGAGAATAGTTGTTTTAGTTTTTAATTTAATTATTATTGTTATCAATAAAGGTATATTGTAATTACTGATATTTAGCTACATACAATATACAAGTAATTATGTGTAAATATACATAAATAAACGTACATGTAATTATGTGACTTCAGGGACAGAGAAACTGTGTATGAAGTCACAGAGAGATGTGTATGAAGGAGAGGACAGGGAAAAGTCAGGGAAATATACAGGACACTCAGCAATATATCTTTAATTAATTTTTAATGTTAATCTTGTTGCTATTTCAGAATTAACTGTCATGTGCTTTCTCAGATAAAAAATCAAAGGATTTTTTTGCAAATAAATAGCTGTCATTAATTGTTTACTTACAAACCTCCTTTATTTTCACAGGTTAAAAAAATGATTGTGAAATCAATCAAAGGCAAAATAAAAGAAATCGCTACATCGGAAGTGGGCTATATTCTTCTAATGGCATTATTTGACTCCATTGATGACACTGTGTTGGTGAAAAAGGTAATACAATTATGTCTTTGTTAGTTGTACAATATGGATGTTTGCTTCATTAACATTGGAGCATTCTTTACTTATAATACCGATTTTTTGATGTTACATTATCTGAATTTCTTTATAGTCAACCACACTCTGGAGGAATTTATATAGCAAATTTTTTATTTATAAAACATGCAGTTTTTCTTAGGCAACTCTTCAAACACTCCACAAATTGTCATCCTTCACAATACACTTATAGTTAAATACGTAGCGGATGTACCTAGATGGCTAGTAGAGGCCAACTTAAGGCCGAACCTTCAGTGCACAGTTTTTTAATGTTTTTAGTTCAGTATTATTTTAGAAGTGAATAAATATAGTAAATGTAACCTTTTCTTACGGATATAATTATTCAGTAATCCTAAATACTCTATCCTGGTGGGTTAAACACTTTTATACAACATGTATTTGTATATTTTATTAATTGTTGAGTTGACAGTGAGCTTGCAAAGTCACAGTTAATTTTGATTAAGGTGTGGCAATCTCATAACACTTTGAGGTAAATTCATTCCGATGCAATGAACAATCAGTTTTAACATACTTGAGCATACCCCCCTTATAATCCATTAAACCGAGGGTTCACTGTAGTACCAAACTAACCGGCTTAAAACTGATGTTTTGGTACATTATAGACTCTGTTTTCATAGTAGGCTAATTATCAATCATAGAAAGATACAATTAGATACTACTACACCCATACACAAGCTGGGATATCGGTGGATTTTAATTTTGTAATTGTTCCCAAATAAACAAATATTTTGCATCGTTAATTTCTCTTGTATTAGATCAGTTTCCTTAAGTTTTAAACTCAGTGACTGCTACTATGTTAAATCAACATGTTACCATGTACTATATTAAATTAACATGTTACCATGTACAATGTTAAATTAACATGTTACCATGTACAATGTTAAATTAACATGTTACCATGTACTATGTTAAATCAACATGTTACCATGTACTATGTTAAATTAACATGTTACCATGTACAATGTTAAATTAACATGTTACCATGTACAATGTTAAATTAACATGTTACCATGTACTATGTTAAATCAACATGTTACCATGTACTATGTTAAATTAACGTGTTACCATGTACAATGTTAAATTAACTTGTTACCATGTACTATGTTAAATCAACATGTTACCATGTACTATGTTAAATTAACATGTTACCATGTACTATGTTAAATCAACATGTTACCATGTACTATGTTAAATCAACATGTTACCATGTACAATGTTAAATCAACATGTTACCATGTACTATGTTAAATTAACATGTTACCATGTACTATGTTAAATCAACATGTTACCATGTACAATGTTAAATCAACATGTTACCATGTACTATGTTAAATCAACATGTTACCATGTACAATGTTAAATCAACATGTTACCATGTACAATGTTAAATCAACATGTTACCATGTACAATGTTAAATCAACATGTTACCATGTACTATGTTAAATCAACATGTTACCATGTACAATGTTAAATCAACATGTTACCATGTACTATGTTAAATTAACATGTTACCATGTACTATGTTAAATCAACATGTTACCATGTACAATGTTAAATCAACATGTTACCATGTACAATGTTAAATCAACATGTTACCATGTACAATGTTAAATCAACATGTTACCATGTACAATGTTAAATCAACATGTTACCATGTACAATGTTAAATCAACATGTTACTATGTATAATGTTAAATCAATCATTAATAGGATTTTATTTGATATTACTTCTAAAATCTATAAAAAGTAGTCAAATTTGGCCGTTACAAGCTCTTTGAAAACTAGCATATCAGTGTGTTAAGAAATTAGTTATAAAAAGGATGAAATTTGACAGCTGGTGTTTTTTCAGTCAGAAAGTGATGAGAAAGCATTATTGTGGCTCTTGAAAAAACTGAGTAGCATTTACTTCCAAAAAAAAACTGAATCACATTTACCTCCTTACAGTGGTGATGATTCACCCATACACATATCGTGATGATGGAAAAAAACACTGCTGTTCCGTAAAAAGTCGTAAATAATGATTTATGTTAGAGGTCTATCTGGAAAGTGAGTTCTATATAGGTATAAATTGAACAGCTGCACATTTAAGAGGTTTTGTAATGTATATGCACCTGAAAGCTACGACAATTACCTACTTTTTTAGTTAGTTTTTTACTAAATCAAAGCACTTGTCTTATCTAAAAACTGGTTTTTCAGTTCCAAAGTTCTGAAACTCTGCTTGTTTAATCAGAGTGCACAAAATGCATGGTAATCAAAATATCAGTCACTGATATCAAGCAAAAATATCCTTGATGTCAGAGGAAAAAGTCCAACAGTTATGAAACCATGAATCGGCAATTTTTTTTAAACTGTCATTTATCTTCGTACTAAGTTTACCAAAAATAATGGTATGACACTCCTTTTTTAATCAGGAAAATGCCTAAGGGAGATGTATTCTCTTACCAGTAAGTTGCTGCAGATCATGGTCCTATCCTATTTTTCTAAATAATACTTATGAATTTGACAGGAAATTTAACGATGGTGAAGAATATTTGTTAACTAGCAAAGTGTGGTTGAATAGGTGGAAGCAAACGTTTATGATAAAACAACTAAACGTTGCGGATAAACTTTTGGAATATGTAACTAGACAACTGAATTTTAAAAATATGAGGTTAGATTATAATAGGGTCTATACGGCACTAGGTTGGAAATTAATATTATATGAGAGATATCCGCAGTGTTACCTGCTTGGATGGAAAGTCCAACAAGGCAACACACAGTAAAACCAGCAGATCTATTTATAATAGTCCATTAAAGATGCTATTGTATCAATTTCTCCTCAAAATATTAGTTTAATTGGTATTGTTTAGGTTAAAGAGGGAAAGAGATGACCAGAGGAATGAACCCGAATGACTAATTAATTTTACTAAAACTGAACTTAATAAATGTAATTAAATAAATAAGTGGAACTTTAATAGCATACGTTATTATAAGTTCTTCTTGCTTTTATATTTATTTTGTATTTACAGTTAAGTATTAATCTTACTTCATTAATTTTAGGCTTTGATTCCTGAACTGGTTAAAGAAGCAAAGGAAATGGTCAGCAATGAGTACGGAAGAAAGGTTATCTTGTATTTAGTGGCCCATAGAGATCCTGCATTTTTTCATCCAAAACAAATGGAAAATCTCAGTAAAGGAGATGCTATTAGTAAGAGGTAGGGCAAGTTTACTGTTTTAGTGTTATAGATCTTCTTTGTTAATTCAACAACAATTGAGCTGGTATAATCTTATGACAAACTGATCAGATAAGGTAACAGAAAAGTCCAAGCAAGAATAACACATGAAACTGCATGCCAAAACATGTGGATTTCTATTTCCAAAGTAACTGTTTATTTTTAGGACGCTAGTATAATATTAGGCCTAGGATTGTAGTGAAAAACGAGAGCAGCATACCCGATAAATTGGTAAACTGTAGGTAGCCATATACACAACACATAGAACAAAAAGTTAGTGAAATATTTGGGGCCACTTAGTTGTTCTTACGTTCCGTGGCCAGAAGAAGGGTGACTACGGGTTCTAGTGGCATTGTGACCGAAGGATGTGAGGTGCTGCAGTAAAAAGGCACATGCCCAGTAAGCCTAAGACTGTTCTTTACGTAAAACATAAGCCATTTTAATGGTTAACTAGTATATAAATGAGTTAAGATACAAGGGCTTTACTTGATATTGCAATAATTAACTCAGTCTTGGCACAGAGTAAAAAGAAACAGAGGTTGCGTTCTTTTGGCCACAGCGAACATCTCGGTGGCAGGTAATAATAGATTACAACTAATGTACATTTTTATATATCTGTAGTAATAATTACCACATTTATTCTTGAGAATTTGGGTGGAGTAAGGGAGAACTGGAGTAAGGGTGGAGTAAGGCATGGCAAACTGGAGAAATAACTACTCGACACACACTCAGTGCACTATTGGATGTGACCTCTGTTTCTTTCTTCTCGTGGTCTAGGTCACACCCCAAGACTGAATCCTAAGGAACCAATCATGATACTAAGTCCCCAGAAAAAGGCTATTATCTTAACAGGACTTCAAATAACTGATAAGCAATGTGATTAAGAAGATAAGATCATTCTCTAGTTTCATTGGATTTAAAACTTTTTCTAACCAAACAACATTGTTCTGATATCATACCATAGCTCATAAGAAAAACTAATCTATGGTCATAATTCCAATAATGGGCAGAAAATAATTTTATAAATTTGAGCAATGGAAGAATGTTATGTTGGAACTGCAGACTGTCTATACATGATTGTTTTAAATCAGTTAAGATATATTTATGTGAAGTGCATATAATTTCTTTGTCATTATAAATGTGTTAGTTGTGTTTTACATGTTGATATCAGTTTTTATCTTTGATTACTTAAAACGGCAAGTGATCAAGAACGGGAACGTATTAGGCCACTGTTGGGATTCCAGTCCTATTCCGGAAGATGGTAACATTATTGTCAAATATCTAGTTAAAAGTCTCATTTAACGATTCCTCTTTCACATGTTAATTCATGCCTACTCTGTAATAAAGAATTTGTAAGAACATTTAATCAAAGTATTATTTTTCGTTGATAAAACAGAACATTTCCTCCATCAGTAAAAGTTACAACTCAAGTCTACATCATGCTGTAAACATTTTATCATAGATACATACAAAATAGAAATAATGACAACATAGCTTCCTGCTGGTATTTGTGAATTGTACATTTTTACTAATACCAGTAGGAGTTATTTGTGAATTGCATATTTTTTGTATTTACAGAAAGAAAGACACAGCAAAACGAGAACAAGAAATGTTGGAGGCTATAAGTGGACCTCTGCTACAGAAGATTGCAGAGGATCCTAGTTTCTGGTTTGGCGAGAGCTCTATAACTATGGTTTCACTCGCAATTATGAAAACAGGAAAGGGTAAGAAATGTTTTAATTTTCTGTGCAACACGCAGTACCCCATAGTCCCAAAGCTAATATGTAGGGGTGTGCGAGTAGCTCGAAATTCAAGTTTTTAAAAAACTCAAACTCGACTCAAGATTTAGAAAAACTAAAAAATCTAGTCGAGTTTTGCCATATCTTTGAGGTAAAACGCTATAATCAAGACAAATTCCCATTTGTATAATAGATTATAAAGATAATCATTTTATGTAGACAACTGTATTTAAAATATGATCATAATATCGTGTTCGTAACCGAAGATGTTCTCGCGATGTATTCAGATTCCTGATTCACACACACCAGTCATGAACTCTCGATCATACGGCCAAGGCGATTACGGCAAAAAGTATGTTATTTATAAAGAAAGCACATCCAAATAAGCTATTCCAAATATCCGTCACTAGTTATACATACAAAATGTGATAACTAATCACAAAGAATCAGTTATGGAACTGTTCCAAAACTTCGTTACGAAACTTTTACCAACATGTGAATTTAACAGTTGCATTTATTTAAGACCCATCCTTTAAAAGTTCATGACTAAGACTATTCTAAGACTGACAATTTCAGACAGATTTAATTAAATTGCGTTCAATCTGTAACAGAATCTACGCATGGAACGTAAACTATTGAAATTGAAAAGCTATAATAATTTGAGACAGAATGCCAGGAGCAGTTTCGTTCCGGCACCGTTACTAATAAAATAATGAAAAAACGATTAATGTAGCTACTACCAGTACATCTCCGACTCGATGAGTCCCAATATAAAATGTATTGCTAGCCGTTGATTCGATTTGTTATCCATTTTGTTTTGAGTTTTTGTTGACGTTTACACTAGAGATGGGAATTACAGTTACTTTTTCGATAACCTGTTACGTAATTTTATTATGTTCTGGTGACATGTTATAATAATCTGTTATTTTTGTAACCTGTTACTCTCAACACGTTGACGTTCCAGACAGTTATTCTGTTTCTGTTATGGCTTGACGTTACTTAACGGCTCGAAGCCTCATTACGGCTGGTCTGGATAACATTCCAAAGTACAGAAGGTTATGAAGTTGAAGTAATGCCGTATGTTACGTTACGATAATGAGTTGAGGTAGTTGCGGCTTTGCTTGAT